>PVJO010032312.1:0-13403 GCA_004026905.1 Hystrix cristata
TGGAGCCTTGGAGGCATTGCTTAGAGTCAGTGTCCTTCATATCTAGTCTCTTCTGCCTCTTAGACAGACAGTATAAGTTATAAAAGCTTCACTCAGTGTTGATAGATTGTCTTACAAGTCAATGAATTAACTTTAGTCTTCATTTTACTGTTTTTGGTTTCAAATAATTCACTTGGGACTCCACTAAACTCCCGAGTTAAGGGCCATTGAGTACGACCAATGAAGCTACTGGGCATTTCAACCTAGTCTTGGCAACAGCTTGCCCGGACTTAACAGGTCTGGTACAAGGAACCACGTATAATTGGGATTTCTTCTTTGTGTCAGGAAAGGGGCACTTCTCTTTGCAAGTGATGGAACAATGCTTTGAGCTGGGAGATGCTGTACTTCTCCTGGCCTCCTCCCTCTTCTGAGGGAGGAGCTTGAGGGATTATTTGGCCCAACAGCAAGGTGTGGTCAGAACAGGATGGAAGAGAAAGCGTCAGAAGCTGAATGTTTAAGGGTAGAGGGTGCAGGTCCAGGTGAGGGATGGGATACATTAGGAAGCAGGTTCGAAGAGGCTACAAATCATTTCCTCTCTCCTTGGGCTCCACACAGCACCTCCAAGCTCAGAGGTGAAACAAAAGCAAAGATGTTAGTTGCACATGAATACGTGTCCAATACATTTCCTTGCTGTACGCGTTGAGAGCGTGGTGACAAACTGAAGTCAGTAACTTTTTAACCCTTTACTCAGGCTGTCTCAGTGGATTTTGGGGGACTTTACCTCAAAAACTCTTAGCCTGGCTATAAACATAATTGATGTCTATATTTTTTCTAAAAATGTCTCCCTTGCTTAAGTTGAGGCAATTATGTTAAAGCTGATTTATGCTCCTAAAAGATTAGCAGTGCAATTTAACTTGTTTTGTCCCTTTTGAAATCCTAATAATTTGCTAAATAGGTAAAGATAATGTTCACATTTAAATACAAAATAATTTCTTGAGGCTGACCCCATTATAGTGCTACAAGTCTCAATCTGTTGATTAATTTTCTATTCTTTAAAAGTATTCTTGTTTTAGGAGTAGAGTTTGCAATTAAATGCATTTCTGGTAGAAGACCATTTCCCACTGACTTATCAAATTAGCCATTTTTCCATTTCTTTTTCTTTTGAAAGAAATACACTTTGAAATCTAACTCTTCTGAATGCAGTGTAAGCATTCTGAAGCATTGTAGCCTTTTGTGGTGCCACAAGGCCACAATGCATTCAAAGACCTATGCTATAAAATAAGAAATACATGCACGGAATTTGGTACAGACCACATGAGATTCTGAAATTTGCTTATGAATTTATTTGCAATATCGTGTTGTTTACCACAGCACCACAATCTCAGAGAGGATGGAAAAGTATCCCTCTTCTAAGAAATTATTTAGTCTTATTTTCAGACAATTTATTATAAAATGCATAAATAATCAGAAACCAGGTGCTTTTGCTGCATACCTCACATTATCATCTAAATCACCAAGTTTTTCTAGTTAAAAAGAAAAAAAAAAACCTACGGTAGCTGGTTGCTGCTACAAGATTTATGAAGCAACTGGATGGCATCAGCCCCATGCCCTTCCCGTGCCGGGATTACGATGTGATGGATGTAGGATATCTATGTCAGCTCCTTGAATTCAGAGTTGTTAAAGGACTATACATTTTTGCTTTCAAAATTCTAAAATTTATTTTGAAAAGTGGTATCTCTAATCAAGAGAACTAGTGGAAAATTTCCTTCTACGGATAAAACAATGCATGAATTTAATAAATGCAAATGTTGGTTAAGGTAATGGTAGCTAGTGTACATTTAAGTGTATGTTTTAATATTTTTTGATTTTTTAAAAATGCATCAGATTAGTACAAAGACTGAATTTTATTGCCTGTATTCATCCAATACTGAAAATGTGAATGTCCAAGCGATAGGACCTGCTGATTAGACAGGCTTTTCCACGGGCTTGTGTCAAGAGCAGGTCAAGGTCAAGTTCAAGCCAGAGTGACCCCCGGGCAACATTTCCTGTACTCATAAGGACAAGCCCATCTACTCCTCCACTCTGAAGCTATTTTCAATTTAAAAAACTTTGTCTTCAAAAGTGAATCTCTTTGAACATAGGAAGGCTTTTTTTTATTGTGAATGTTATCAAATATTGGAGGTGTCATCACTGCAAAGTCAGCGTCTCGAAATGCCTTTTCAGGAATTACATCTGAGCTTTTTCGATGACAGCCTTGTGTGGTGTGAGACTGAGGCCGTCCTGTATCTCGTTCAGAACTTCCTGCTCCCCCTGTTTTAGGGCTACAGGGTTAGGTGCTCAGAAGGGCAGGCGGCAGGACAGAGGTTCGGAACGAAGCTGCGCCACACCCACCCCAGCAGCGCAGCCCATGTGACAGAGTCAGGCATGCGACCAGCCCCGTGTCCACACACAGCACGGATGTGGGCATACTTTTGTCCAGAACAAAAGCAGAAAAGCAGTATAGTTGTTTTTATTCTCACTTACTAGACATCAAGCCAGAAAACTGTTCCTTTAATATATCCAGTTTTTCTTTTTGAACCTAGTGCATTGTGGACAGAGGAACTGGACTTCACTTTATATTGGGGGCCAGAAGAAATTTCAGCTTGGGAATAATGAACAATGTCCTAAGTTTTGGTGATGGGAGAGGAAATGGCAACTCTACCTTTGGAGAGTAGTCTCGGGGACTATGATGATGAGGACGTTCAGTCCCGCAAGTAAGTTTTTGTTGAAGCCTCACTCAGGTAGGCAGGTGACTCAAGCAAAATTAATTTTTACTAAACACAGTGTTTTATTCTGTAATACAAGTTGAATATATCATCAAATCTTTGTATCATTAGAAAAGGGAACCTCATCTTTCATGACTCTGGATTTAGGTGGCCTTACTGCAAACCCTTCTGTATTGCTGGTGGACTACAGAGTTAGGAATACATCCATCTCCTGGAGGTCAGGACTGGAGTGCAAATTATAGTCAGGGGCACATAGGTGTGATTTTCATTTTCATAGAGCATTTTTGTTGTTGCTGTTGAGTTTTTGTCTTGCTTCTTACTGTTGGATGGTAATGACCAGGGTGATTTGAGGGTTCCACGTCAAAGACAGAAGAACAGCTCTTAGCCTGGCTGACTTAACTCTTGGAAGGGAGCACCCTGCCTTTAATCCATCCTTTTCTGCGACATGAGGGGAAAGCAACTCCCATCTTCTGTGTCCGGGACATCATTGAGGGTCTCTTTGTCATAGCAGCTGGTATGTCCATACATAATAGTCTGCATTAGCATGGTAAAATGAATTCTAAACAACTGAATCCTAGCTCTAAGGTTTTACCCAATGTTCTTCGAGTGTTTCCTTTTTCCTCACCACTCCCTTGTCAAAATGACCTCATGGACACCCTTGGGGCTATACATACCCCTATCACACCATTCATAATGGCTTTCTCAGCTCTCTATCTACTTGTTTATTACACCATAGGGGAAGAGCTCAAGTTGTATTCATCTCTTTATCTAAACTGTCTTCCATTTTCTTGTCCATAGTCAGAGATTAAAAATGTTTAATTGATGAAAGATGTCAGACTGATTGACAACATCAAGTGCTTTATTAGTTTAGAGCAGCATTCACCACTGAAAAGATCCACAGAAGCAGAGTCAAAGTCACTGCTATCATCAGTGGGACCAGCAAGTTTTAACATGGGCACAAAAGTACTGCTAGGGTTAGAGGTTACATGCTCCATTGGGGACTTAAAGCCAAATAAATCTCATAATCCTGTGGCCCCTGGATAGGTGCTGGAGCATTTAACTTGGGGCAGATGCTTGCCTTTCTCTGTCACTGAAGAGTAGGATATCGAGGTGATGTGTTCCTGAGTCACCAAAACTCTGATCAGATCATGCAACTATTCAGTTGAAGGTTTTATGTTAGAATCCACTCTGGTGTGGCTGCTCGCATGGTTTTGAGGTCCACATCTGAAAAGAGACTCAGATTCACTTACAGATAGATACCTTTACAACTGCTCTAAGTGTAACTGGCAGCCTGGAAATTTCCTTTAGGAACATGTTGTGTCTGCCTGATACGAAACTGAAACCCATCAAGAATGTGAAGAGCATAGAAGCAGGTCCTGAGTTTCTTTGGTGCTTGACAGAAGGGCCCTCTTTTCTCACCGGTCCTGCAATAGGGGGTGCGCTGTCCAAGGTGCTGAGGAAGATGTTACTGTCCACGGTGCTGATGAGAAACACACTGTCTTCCTTTTCCATATAGGGAATGTGCCTGTTATTCCTTGCATGGCCTTTAAGATTCTTCTCTTTATTACTGATTTTGAGCATTTTGATTATGAGTTCTCTTGCTGTAGTTTATTTATGTTTCTTGTTTTGGGGATTCTTGCATCTGTGAGTTTATGGTTTCCATTACATCTGGAATATTTTCAACCATATTCCTTCAAGTACTTTCTTTTTCCTCTTTCTTGCTCCTTTATCTCTTCTCCCATTTGGGGAATGCAATTACACATATATCAAGCCAGCTGCTGATCACTGATGGTATGTGTCTTTCTTTTTTTCTCTTGTTTTTTTTTTCATTTTGGGTAGTTTCTATTGTTGTCTTCAAGTTTACTAACCTTTTCTTTTGGAATATCTAATTTACTGTTACTTACATCCCAAGTATTTTTCACTTCAGAAACCATATTTCAACTCTAGAAATTTTATTTTTTTCTTTTATATATTTTCTGTATTTCTATTAACTTTATGAACTAGAGAATGAAGTTATAAATAATTTCATGTCTGCTAGTTTTAACATCTCTGTCAATTCTGAGCTGGTTTCTTCTCATTATGGATTACATTCTCCTGTTTGCTTGATAAAAAGATGACTGTCATTGGGATGTCAAACATTTTAAATTTTAATTTGTTGGGTGCTGGATATTCTTGTATTCAAGAATGTAGTTCTTATTCCTAGTGTGTAGGAGGACATGGAATGCAGTCCATTTATTTGGCAACTGTTGTTCCTTCTGGGTCTTACTTTTAAGACTTGAAAGACTAGAGCATGTTTAGTCTAGGGCTAATTATTATTCACACTGAAGCAAGTTGCTTCTTCAGACTCTATGAAAGGGCCCATGGGTTATGAAGTTTTCCAGTCTGGCTCTTGCAAACACACCCTACACTCAGCCCTTGTAAGAGACAAGTTTCACTGTGTCTTGTAATTTCAGGTTGTCTTCCCCAGATTTGGACACTTTCCTTATATTCATGTGCTGACAGTTAACTGAGTGTCAGGGAGGAACCCTCTTCATATCTCCAGTTCTCTATGTCAGGCTTTCTTCTCTTCAGTATTCTATCTATGAACTTCAGTCGCTGTGATCTCCCCATATTCCCAGCTGGAACTTGTATATGCAGTTGGTCTGCAAGCTTTGTGTGTTCTTAGTCCTCGTGTTATGGCTTTCAAACTCCGAGGCAGTAATCTGAATATAGGGTTCGCCTTCTTCACTTCCTGTTTCTCAAGTTCATGACCCTGCATCAACTAATGTTTAGTATCTTACAAAATTACACTGCTTCGTGTATTCCAATTTGTAGTCATCACTGTTTTTCCTTGAAGGAAGGTCAATTTGGCATCTCGGTTGGAAGTGAAGTACCTGTCTCCACAGTTTCTACACCTTCTGGATGGAAATTTGTAACTCAGAACCTCGGCAACCAGGTAGCCCAAGGACAGTGCTGAGGCCAATGTCAAGCCATCAAAAATATATCTACTCTATAGTTCATTTAGATGTGTGTGATATTTACAGTTCACATAATTGTCTCTGTCAGTACTACCTCCTAGGTCTTGGGGAGAAGAAACTGCAAGGGTTATGACTTGCTTACGGCCACACCCTTCTCATCTTCTGCTAACTAGGGAGGAACTTTCTTGTCCTGCTTCGGGCTGGTCACAGTGGCCTGTGAACGCACTGTCTCTAGCATCCTTCCACTGGGGCAGAATCTTTGGATAATGCAGTGATTTTTTTTTTCCTGGTCCTGTTTCTTACCCATTAGGCATAATGCTTCAGGCCCCTTTTCATCAGAATCTTTCAAAACTCCATCCCTTTGCATTTAAACCTTATGCTTTGCCTCACACCATTAACTGGGACAAAGGCAATTCCCTTCATCTCAGATGTCAAACGAAGATTCTTACTTTTATTTGTTGCACTCTACATCTGCCCTGGCTCACTTTCACCATGACACACTATCTGCTCAGCTATGCCACATTCAGTGTCTGTCTCAACACTGTTGTCTCTGTCTCTGAGCGTAAGTCTCAGATTTCCCAGTTCTTTTATTTAATTTATTCGTGTGGACCATATGGTCAGAGATTGTTTCCTTCTTCACTAAATCTGTGTTGCTACCATGTCATCTCATTGAACAATACAGAATATTATCTACGCATCTTTTATTGTATCTAATTTTTAAAATAAATGGGCACGTAAGACTCTTTGGGAATAGTCACAGTCTAGTTGTAGAACTGATTATACTAAGATATCTAAAATGTTTGTTTTCATAGCCAGCACGGAGGCATTTCTATAGTTCAAGCCCTGGGTTTTCACAAAGCTCAATTACAATGGAGATGATCCACAAATGGGAATCGAAAGAGCATTCCTCCATACTTAGGAAATATTAAAGCTACTATATCCAATTGATTTAATATTCTGCAACAAACAAAATCACCATCGGTAAATGAGAAAAAAGGTAACTGAAGTCCACGCCAACTGTGAGGAATACTTATCACTTTGCTTCTATATAATGCCATTATCTTCTTCTGTTGCCCATAAACCAAGAAATGAGTATTTTAAAGTTTAAAAAGTGTTTAGAGCCTTTATGAAGATCTAGCTTGCTAGTCAATTTGTCACAGAAAAAGAGTGTGGCAGGCTGTTCTCATAAAGAGAAGTTATTGTTTCAGACGATGAGGTCCATAAAAAGCTGTCTCCATGCAAAATCCTGGTGTTTTACCTCCACATTTCTGTTTTTGTTGGGTCATAAAAAGTTAAGGACACTAGAGAAATACCACTAAATTTTGACAGATGCTATAAAAACACATTCTCTGAACTCTATATTTCTGATAGCACGAATGTCCATGCTGTTAGGTATTGTAAGTCAGGATTTTAATCATTCAGGATCTTTTTGAAATCGTGTATTATTTCCCAATTCTTATATTTTATTAGTACATGTTTGCCATACATAATGATTACACTTTTTGTGAGGAGTTGGTACATGAAATCGTGGTTTTTAAAGTAAGGATTTCTTCACTTGGCTTGTGTTTGAGTCATTCTCAATCTTCTTTAAATTACAGTAATTTATTGGTGTTTGGTTTAATCAAAATCTTCAGCCTTCTCTAAGAATTGTTCATCTTCTTTCCCATATAGTAAATGAATAAATTATACCATATTTGATGCTAATATGATTGGCCCCCCTACAAGCCTGCATATTTGTATTTTGGTAGGAAAATCTGTCATGTAGGTAACTATATATTTATAAATACAGAGAAATATTCATTAGCAACCCCTTTCCTTGGCTGACAATTAGTCTATTTTGCCAGAATTATTAGGCAAGTGGTGCTTATCATAAGACCAGCATCCTAAAAGTCAGAATTTGACTTTAGTCATTGGGATAGAGATTTTTCTAAAATGCTTTCTATTCTCCAACATTTACTAGTAATAATTTATTTTCATGGTGACAGAAAGCCAGCATTACGACTATCAATATAGCAGATATGGAACAGCCCTCTGCTACATTTTTTGTTCTTGAATCCTTACATTTACTTAAAAACAAAACAAAACAAAACAAACCTCTTCTGTCTTTTCTCTTTTCTATCAGGGTACTATCTCTTGCTCTATGGTACATCTTAGATATGTGTGCCTCTGTAGAAGACACAGTCCTCACCTTTTCTACTTTGTTACCTAAAATTCAATGTGAACTGGGGAATCCAAAGGTCACAGCTATTAAACTCTGCCTACAACATAGGACGGCTTCTGTGATGTTGACTTTGATTCCTCCAGCCCCTTCTGCCTCTTTTTTTTTTTTTTTTTTGGTGGTGCCGGGGATCGAACTCAGGCCCTTGTGCTTATAAGGCAAGCACTCTAATCACTGAGCTAAATCCCCAGCCCCAAGTTGTTTTTTGTTTTTTTTTTTTCTGCCTCTTTCTTAATAGCCTCTACTTGTAATAGAAAAATTTACAAAAAAAAAATATCCTCTGGATATGTAGGCATGGAGCCCAGGCTGGGGGTAACTGCGATGGCCTAAAATTCAGGTTTTTGTGCTGAAAACAGTCAGCAGGATATTATTGCAAGAAAGATAAATCATCATACTTCTTTCATAATTGGCATTATATAACCCAAAGTAGGAGAGAATTTGAAAAATGTAAAAATGGCAAAAGATTTTAAAACCTATCATTTTATTACTCCACATACCTAAAGACCCAAATATATCTCTGTGGATCTCATAACTGATCTGACTACCCTGAAACCCTGTGCCTGGTAACTGACATGGGACATTTACCATTGTGGACGGCAGGGTTGGGCAGTGCTACTGAAATCCTCAGCCTGCTGGGCATCCTGACTGGGTCCAGGCCCAGAAAAGAATGTCATTCTCCCATGACTCCTTTCTATCACTTTCATATTATATATTGCACTTCTATCACAGTCAAAGAACCAAGTGAAGGGTCATAAAATGTGATCATCTGAGGATAACCTGACTCATAATATTCACTACTAAATTCTTACTGACTGATAGATGTTTACAGAGAAGGACATGTGGATAGACATTGCTTGAGTTAAAAGCTGGTATTTGAGTGCTTTTTGCTCAGTGAAACACAGGCCAAACAGTGGGGTACAAAGAGATAAGTGGGACGTGACTTTGGCTCACAAGGGCCTTACGAACCAGACTCCCTTCCAGGGGTCAAGTCTTAGTAGCTCTGCCAGGACCCATGGTGTGAATGAAGGGATGGGTCATTGCTGACACTCATCTTGAATCTGGTGTTTAGACATAGAACAGTTTGTCTTCATGTTCACTAACTGTTTTGTACTATTTAAGGTCTTGTTAATTTTGTTTCATGCAGCTTTGGTTTCAGACATATTTTCAGCTCTAGACGTTTGAATGGGTATTTTACATATTATTGCTATCTCCTCTCAACTTTTTGAAATATGGAATACAGAGTTTAAAAGCTGAGGTCTTAATTCAAAATCTTCGAGTGCCCAAAGGCATCGCTTCCTTTTTAAATTGCCATGATAAAGATCTGTTATTTCTCAAGGAACATGATAATCAGTAAGATAACAAGTCACATCTTAAGGTGGCATGCTAGATGGTCAGAATCAGCCTAGAGTCCACTTTTGCATGACAGTCCAGTTAGTGACACGAAGCAGGGGAGCAGGGTGGGGACTGGGCGAGCTCTTGACCACACACAGTGACAAGCCCTCGGGCTAACATCTTGTTCCTGTCTGCACACTCCGTACCATGATAGGTCTGTATGATGGAGAGTGAGGCAGCCATGCACGATGTTAATCTTAGTTTAAAGATGACACAGATGAGCCACACGAGGTGGTATCAATGTCCAGAACAGGCAGAGCCCTGGTTTGGTCTGGGAATGGAGTCAAAGCTTCTTAGAACACGCTAAGGGACATAAGATCTAAGGTCTAGTTCAAGGAAGTGATTTCCATGAGGATCCTCCTAAGGTCAGGAGCCTGTCTGCTGTGAGTCTGCTTTTGAAACTTTTCTCCACCACTCTCTGGTTGAAAGGAAGAGACTTCTTTGCTTCCAACGTAGCCCAACCTGAATTCTTTTGCTAGAAACATTGGGGATGGCCATGGGCAGAGAAGGAAAGGGACTATGAGGGCTACTGCTAGAGTAGGAGCCTGCCCACAGACTTGTCAGGGGCGGGCTACAAAGGCAGGACGTGGAAGAAAGTGCTGTGACTTGGACTACAGCACTGGAAATGAAAAATGACTGAGCAAAAGAGAGAGCGAGGAGAGGAGAAGGCAGGCACCAGACGGTGTAAGCAAGCAAGAGGAAGTGTGTAGTCAAATAGTAATGCTGAGGCCATTCTGTGTGACAGTATGAGTCTGAGCTCCTGAAAATTATCTGCAGCTATGTGTCAACATTAACAGCACTTTGAAGACAATGAATGTCAAAGAAAAGAGTGATTTATGAGTGTTCCAGACCCTCGGCTTTAGTAGTAAGTGGGTGGAACAAGATGGTAAAAATAAAAACTCTTTTTATTTTCTCTCTTGACATTTTCCCCATGTGTCTTTCTTTCTTCTAACAGTCACACTTTTTAAAGTGACAAGACCTTAGTGACCCTACTCGGAAATTCTTTGTTAAGGTGAATCCCTACTACCCAAACTAAAGGCTCTAAGAAGTTCTGGGAACATCAGTAAGAAACAGTATAAGATTATGAAGACTGGAGAAATCAGCTCTCTTAAGTGACTTACAGTCACACACTTGCTTTAATGTTTTTGCCAAAGATAATTAACAACAATATGCTTCCCTGTGAGCTGTAACTTAAAAATGCGAGGGGTTCTTATCTTTTGAGACTGGAACATAGTACAACATTTTAAGTATTCATGTGGATTTTTATAAGCGTTGGTTGGAGATTTGCTTCCTTAACAGCCAATGAGGGCCTCAAAAACATCAGCAAATCACAGTCATCCCTGAAAGTGAAGTGTCTCAGCCACACACACAGAATAGTAGGCATCGTACAGCACTCTCAATGATGATACTTGTATCTATCACTCTGTGTTCACGATGGTCTTTAAGGACCCCTGAGACCAGAAGGAAAAAAATTTAAAAGCGTAGCTTTCTAAGCCCAAAGAAGTAGTTTTTTCCCCTAACAGCCTAAAATTCATTATCAGAATTGCATTTCTCACATCTACACTTGTATTATATCCTAAAGAACTCACTCATTGTTCTAGATTTCTTTCATATTGCAATGAACTAGGCATACCTTCCAGCTCCCTGCAGCCAAGTTCTGCAGGGCGCCTGCTGCCCCTTCCAGCGTGTCTGGGTTTGAGCACTCAGAGAGCAGCGTGAGGTAGGGTTTGACTATGGATGGGTGCCACAGCATCTGGATCCCTTTTGGTGGTTCTGCACAGTCTGGTAGAGGTCCTACTCCATCCCACTGGTGGAAGAAAAATGAGAGAGTAAACATCTTTAACATTTTCATGCTTCCTGGTGTCGCCTTTCGCACGCATCACAGGCACACATCACATCTGGTGAACACGAGCAGTGTGGGGGGTCAGCGGTAGGGGACCCGCCTAGAGAGCCAGGCTTGCCATGGGGAACTTATTGCAGAAGTGGAAGGGGCTGGAGCACAGGCAGAAGTACCTGTCCCCAGAAGCTGAAGGGATCCACCGTCTGAGGAGAAGCCTAACACGCTCGCTACAGGAGAGTGGGACCAGAGACGGATTAGGTTTGACGGGGCTGGCTAATGATCAGGGAGCATCTTTATAAATAGCCTGTATCAGCTGTTGCATGGCACTTACCAACAATGAAATGCCCTCACTTCTTATGTAGAACTATGATCACTTATGCACAGTTCTTACGCATAACTGTGATAATTCCCATACAATCCGTAAGATGCAATTTGTTTGACTTTGGGCACCGTCATCGCTTCCAACAAACAAACGACAGAATGAATGAGAAACAGAATATTGCCATGGTCTATTAGATGCATGGACATGAGCTATGGGCACGTGTAGATTATATAGTACTCCTGATAGTTAAATTTGTTCCGAATTGAATATAATGAATAATGGAAGAATATGTAATTAAAAATTAATTACACATAATTTGTAAAATTATGGCATATAGGCACAAAAGAATAACAGCACACCATTAAAAATAACAGTGAAGAGGGCTTCAGCTACTTGGATGAATGATAACAATAAAAGTTAAATGAACAAAATAAGATGCAGAGCAGTATGGGAGTTTATGCTTTATCACAAAAAGCCTGTGACAATCACAAAAATGTGTTACTAAAATGTTTATCTTCCTTTTTTTCCTGTATTTCAAATCTATCATTCTTAGGGCTTTAAGAATATTAAAAATGGAAATGATTCTGATCTTTGATTACATGAAGGATTAATCTTTTTAAGAATAAAGGAAATGAATATAACGAGGATAGAAGTAAAATATAATGTATATTTAGAAAGAGTATGCCCATATTCACTTTTGAGAAAAATCACAGTAAAATGAAATAATTTTTAAAATAATTTTAATGTGGGAATCCTAAGCTATTTAGCTGATTTATGTTCATAAAGCATTATTTAAAACTATAATGTAAATGATATATCCTAAACTTCCTTGCGGGTACTTTGTGTACATACATATATACGCAGTTGTGTACAGATATGTAAATAAATGTGAAAATAAAACTTATCTCACAACCTAAATTCCTTAGTTTTGAAAATTTCACTGGAAAAAATACAGGTTTGTCTCCCATCCAGCATAAACATGGAAATGTTCCTAGAGATACTATGAAGTAATTTAACTGCCACAAATACTTTCAAGAATTTCATTATTTATCTTTCAAAAAAAAATTAAAGGCTTTTGTCTTCTTCTCAGTCATAACATAGTTTGCAGTCAAGTGCCAGCGGTGAATGAGGTCCTGTGGACAGATGCTGGACATCCCACTAAGGGACGTTGTCAGTGAACTTGTCACTCGATTTCAACTTTATAACAAGGACATTTGGTGCCTGAAGCTTTCTGTTCCTTTAACCAAGGCCACATCTCAACCACTCAAAGACGAGTTTGTACCTGTGAACAGCTTATCCACCTAAGCTCGCACCTCTCTCTTAAATATTAAAAACAAGTTGAAAGTGAATCAGCCCTGTCACACTGCCTCTGGTTCATTATGAAACTTAGTCATTGAACTGCCCAGAAAGATGGCGCCAGGAAATGATTAGCGCCATTTTACAGCTCTGTTAAGTTCAACGGCGCAGCGGCAGTAACACTGGCTTCTCAGGGAAACCAGCTCGTGTGAGGTTATGTGCGCGTGTAACAAGAAACAGAAAGACATTTCACTGGTTTTTGTTAGTTTCATTTTCTACTTTGCCATCTCCTTAAATATTTAAACTTCTGTTTTCATGTAAACATCTGATGATATCCACAAGAAAACAGAATATGAGATTTCAGGTCAATATGGATGAGCTCTTTTCTGGTGTGCACGCTAACGCGACGGCAAGAGGCTTAGAGAAGCAGTGTTTGGGTGCTCACTGCCAAGCCAGCCAGAGCACAACAGGGAAGACCAGCGCGTTACCTTCTAGCAGGTATCAACCTGCACTTTTCTAACTTCTGCACAATAAAGCAGGATAAATGGTTAAACCCAAAGACAATTTTCTTCTGTTCTGACGTGTCATTGATGGAACTCTCCGGTACTTTTTATTACAATCATTTCTTAATGGC
>PVJO010032313.1:0-13348 GCA_004026905.1 Hystrix cristata
AATTTTTACTAGTGAAATAATGTTGACAGTCATTTCTATTCAAATAATTTGAGTTACAGTTCACATGCCATAAAAAACGTTTGAATGAATAAGCAAGAGCAATACAATGCTCTGTGCTAAATAAATGTGTGAAGATATATCCATATGAAATAACTTTATTATGTTAACTTTGCTTAAAAATTTAAGATGATTATGTTACTGAACATTTCCATCATTTTTAAATGGGCAAACACTGGCTCACCAAAGTAATGGAACAACTAAATCACTGAAAAATATACCTGCCTAGAACCTTTTGTTAGATATTTTATTCCTTGTCTTCAGATAATATTTTAGTTTTGTGAACGTTATTCTACCAGAATTTGATAAAATTGATTGTGTCTTCCATATTTGATTAAGATTTTCCCTCTGCCCTTTATGTCTCTCGATTATTCTTTACATAATTTAGAAGCCTTTTAATTTATTAGATACATTGATAGCAAAAGTACACTTTGGATTATTACAGGTACATTTACTACAGAGTAGTGAACTTAACTATGCTTTTTGTTAATGAACTGTTAAAAGAAAATAATGCTAAATTTTTCAGCTTAATTTCTTTTAAAACTGTCATTTATATTTTTAAAATTTTTATTTACCTGTATTAATTATATCTATCAATGGGGTACAGTGTGATATTTCAGCACACTGATCAAATTCAGCATCACACCTCGAACTCTAGTATCTTCAGATCATTTTCTTTCTTTCTTTCTTTTCTTTTTTTTTTTGTTGTTTCCTTGTATTTTTTACCTGCCACACCACTGGGTGCTGAAAAAGAGATGTTATTCCGGGTATGGCTAAGAAGTATTGAAAGTACTCAGAGTCACAAAGAAAAAAAAATGACTGTGATTTTTGAAGAATTTAATAATATAGACTCAACTTTTAAAAACAATATAAATTCATATTTTTAAGTACAATTTACATAGAAGACGGAAAACTTCAAACACCTTGACTTTGATAGAGTTACACTAATTTTGCAAAGGACTAAAACAGATGATAGCCATTTTTGAAAACTTGCTTCAGGAATGGACATTAGTGAGGGAATATTTCACTTTTCTAGCAGTTCTCACTACTAATTGCCAAGAAAAGGTTCAGTCTGCGGCTCACTCATAGTACATATACTGTAACTTTGCTTATTGTGAATTGCCTATGGTTAGATAACTACTTCCCTCTTCGAGCAACTTCCTCATTCACTTCTATTCCCAGTGAAATAAAATAGGATTCTTAATGTATTTGTATTTTTGTAAATGTTTGATAAGACAAAATTTAGAAATCAGTACAGATCCTGTGCAGCTTCTAAATTATATAGCCACCAAAACAAATTTAATAGAATCATTCACAGTTGGGATTATTATAATAAAATAAATACCCCTCAATAGCAGAGTAGCGTGATTGTCTATTATGAGCTCTTGACTATTCATTCTTGGAATTAGTCTGTCTTCTTTCCCGTACAAAATGTAAGCATATGTTCTATTTGGAGCATTCCCTAATTATCTCTACAAACAATACTCAACATGTTTTATTTTCTCTGTGGCTTTCCATAACGTCTTCATTTTGAATTCTTAGGTAGAACTTTGAAAAAACTTAGATTATGATGAATATGTTCTATTCATTTATGCATCAGGCAAAGACTAAAAGGTTTATACCATGTGTTTAATGGCTAAAGTGTGTAATATAAAATAATATATGCAAACTTGATTTTGAGCTTTCCTGAAATTCTGCCAATGGTCTGAAAATTTCTCTTACCTATAGCTCAGCGAATGTAGGTTTAATTCTGGCATACCTTCCTTCATTTGTATTGCTTATATTCACTTATTCTACTGTTGACGAAACCCACAGGACAAGACCCAAAGGGAATGCATCGCAATTATCTTCTGGTTCAGAAAGCAATATGATTTACTAAATGATAAAAATGTAAATGTCTGTGGAAAAATACATTACATGTAGGCATTTACACTACAATAGAATTGTTAGCCTCAAGTTTAAAAGACAAGAAAAATGTTTAAAATATTTTAATATTAGCTAAGAAATCTTGTGGTATGAGATACAATCCCCTAAAATACTAGTGATACTACGCCATACTTTAATTTACCTGTAGTCCAGGTTCCTCATTCTGTCCATATAACCCATTTTATATTGTGATAAGTCAATAATTAGGAAAACAGTAAAAATCTACAATCTCAATGTTTCTCACAAAATATTGCAAATGAATTTACAGTCTTTCTTAATACGAGTTAAGCTTTTATTCTGCTCTGACTGTAAAGTGCTATGTTAAAATTAAAGTGCAAATTTTGAGCTTCCTGGAGGATTATTAGTCCAAAAGACAAGGACAAACATACCGTATATGGTGGGGGAAAAAGAGGTAAAATCCCAGCAGGATACCTGCCGCAGGGTCCAGCAGTCACGTGTTACACGGTGCAGGGAACGAGCTCGCGCGCTCAACCACACACAACGCAGGCTCCCTAGAGATACTTCCGGGAGCTGAACCTGCGCTGTGGGTGCCCGGATTGCAGAATCACTTAGGACTAACTCGTCTTAGTCAAACAGATTTTTGTGTTGCATGAACAAGGAAAACAGATACAAAACAAAATGAACAAGTAAATTATACAGCAAGGTCTTCTGGGAGTAACTGCTGTGAAAAACAATAATGCATAGAAGAAGTGGACAGGGAAAGGGCAAGGGGACGTAAGAGGGATTACGATATGCTGTGTGCGCGTACCAATTCCTCGTGATGAATGTGATCTTATGGACGATGAATATGCACTAGTAAAATTTGAATTGGAAGCATTTATTTAGTTTCCTTGAATTTCAAATATAGAATACATTACATATGTATTATATTCTATGTACAGAAATTATGTGAAATTAAATTTTACGTGAAATTATGTGAAATTAAAATTTACATGTACCTACCAAAGATTTATCTTGTTAAAATAACAGGAATACATTGTATATAAAACACTTAGAATACTTCCTAGGCCGTCGTCAGTGCCTAGTAAAATACATGTCTGTGATTGTTATCTACCTTCAGTTCGGTACCAGCAAAAACATCTGTTCCTAGTTTTCCATGGTATATTCCATTTTTTTGTTTAAAATCCCTAATTTTATTACATAGTATCTTGACATGTCAACATGGACCAGAGGACTATATCTTAATTGCTTCCAACATTTTTTTATAAACTATGCTATACACTAGTATAATATGGAAATTACAGGGTATATGAAGATAATGTCAATCTATCACACTGAGCGTGCCTTATAATGCTCATTAAATGTATAAACACAATCTGGACTATATTACAAAGTAAATAGGGTAGTCTGACTTTAGTTAAAAATTTGAAGTTTGTTCAATTTCGATATTGTTTATAATATTTACATTCTATTGACTATCTTTCCAACACAAATTACATACAAAATGTTTAGTACATATAAATTCTCCAAAACACAGAAGTAAACATAAATGAAAATGAGGCAAAATTGCATCTCATAAAAATGAGTAGAAGTGTAAAAAGAATCCACAATTATAAGAAATGGCATAAGGCATAACAAGTGAGAGATGACACAAAAAACACAGTATTGAATAATAAGTGTGTATTTATTATTCATTTGTATTTGCAAACAAAAAACCCCCCACAAAGATTAGTATGTATAAATATCAATTCCGGACAACACATACAGTGTATAAAACCAAAAATAAATTTATTCTATATGGTATTGTCATAGAAGGCAAAAATTTAACATTATTAAGAAAACTGAGGAAAATAATACATTTTAAGGATGTGAATAAATTAATGGAAAATTTTCAATTAATGAACACTTGTGAAATTAACTACTAAAACATTTAAGTTTATTAAAACAGCATTTAAGAGAAATAATTAAATACAATTTTATTTTTTAAAACCTAAATTTCAAAAATTAATTTATATAATTGCATTGTTTGGATTAAAAATTGATTTACTAATTGTTATACACGTTTCAATGAAAATTAAACAACTAGAAAGTCTGGAACTATAGAGTATACATTCAACTTTAGCAGACAGAAAATAAAATGGCAATTATAGAATATATAGGTAAAAAATTAAAAATAAAAGAAAATTTCATTCTCTACCTGACCTAAGATTATGGGATGCCACAAATATCTAAACCAATTTTCATTTCTTTTCTTTACAACGGTATTAAAAATATAAAACTAATGAAACATTATTATATTGAAATGTGTTTGTTTTGAACAAATATCTCCGACCTAACAAAATAAGAAGAAGGGCAGTGAGGTAGTTGACTACCTGGTCTTGGTGTGCCACACAAAGTGTAAGCTTAAAATGTCTTGCAAGAACATATCTAAGGAATACCGCTGCATGCAGATTTTTATATCGTTCAGTTTATAAGGTTTTGTCTTCTGTTCACACCCTGGGAATATGTTTGTTACACGGACTTCAGTGACAGTAATGAAACATTAAACTACTATTGACTACAGCAGGCTGTGAAAGAACACACAGGAAATAGCAGATATTAGGTTAAATATGTAATACATACACATGAAGTCACAACTATTAATCTAGAAGAACATGCACAAAACTATCATCGGTTGGTAGATTTTATTCCCTTTTCCATAATAGTTTGAGATATTTCCCAAATCTTCTCCAACATTAATGTATAATGTTTCCTAGCACTTAAATCTACTTAAGCATTTTCCATTGTTCTTAATCCAAAATTGGAAACAAGTCGTCTTTTATCCCATTTTATCTCTTGAGGTGATTGGGACCTAAACAAAATTAATTAATGAAACACAAAGCATTAAAATATCTGAAAGTAAATGTTCATTAAAATATAAGAAAGAAATGTCACCCTTCTAATGAAAATGGCCCCATTTATTATTGTCTCAAATGAGTGGCAATCATCCTCTGTTCAGATGGACCTGGAACAATTATTTGTCTTATTCAGTTGGGGAAAATTAAGCTTAAAATGTTAGTGACTTATCACAAGTTGTACAACTAAAAGTGTAGGAGATCATGACTCTAAATTCTGGAATGTCTGCTTGCAAAAAGAGTGTCTGTACCCATTTTTATATTATAAATGGAATGATTACAGAAACTGTAATCACTGTCTACATGTCCAAATCTATATATATAATAAAATTATAAACTTCCTTTCACAGAGTTAAGTGAGGTGTATTAGGATTATAGACCGAATAAAACTATTACCTTCCAGAACATATAATTTATATATTTTTTTTTATAATAAAACACAATACAATTGGAAAATGCATGGAATATTTTATGATATAGTATTTTAATATTTTGCATAACTGCTACTGTTAAAGACACATGCATTTAGACCATGCATTTGACATTTGCTTCGTGATTTTTAAAGGCAGTAGGAAATTCTAAAAAAACAAATTCGCAAAAATTTCTTGAATCATGCTTTAACAAGTAAACAGCAGCTCCACAGCAGTACAACCCAGGGAATCGATTGTTTTCACCGGCAGACCTAAGAAAGATTCAGTAGGACAGAAGGGGGGAGTTTACTGCTTAGCATCACTGCTATTTTAACTCCTTGCAGCCTGTCTCTTCTGCAGGACTCTGAGGACAGCGCTTTTCACCTCCTTGTTTCTGAGGCTGTAGATGAGGGGATTCAGCATGGGGATCACGATGGTGTAAAACACGGAAGCCACCTGATCCTTTCCCAAGGAGTAGGACGTCTTCGGTTTTAAGTAAGTGAAGATCATAGTGGAGTAAAAGATGGTGACGCCCAGGAGATGGGAGGCGCAGGTAGAGAAGGCTTTTCTCTTTCCTTCTGTGGAGTTAATTTTCAGGATAGTGGAGAGAATGGAGACATAAGACCCAGATATCGTGCTAAGGGACACCACAAGGGTGGAACCAGCAACAATGAATAACATGATTTCAAAGTCATGAGTGTCACTGCAGGACAGGGCTAAAATTGCTGGAGTGTCACAGAAAAAGTGATGGATGATATTAGAACTGCAGAAATGCAGTCTGCTCAGGCAAAGCACATTGATAGACGAATCCATAAAGCCAATCATATAGGAGCCAGAGAGCAGGGCACAGCACAGTCTTGTAGACATAATGACCGGATAATGTAGAGGATTGCAGATAGCCACGTAGCGGTCGTAGGCCATCGAGGAGAGAAGAAAGCATTCCGCAGACGCGAAGATAACAAAAAGGTACAGCTGAGTGAAGCAGCCCAGGACCGAGATGCTCCTGTTGGATGTCAGTAAGGTCTGTAAGGTTTTAGGGGTGATGACACTGGAGTAGCCGACGTCGAGAACTGAGAGGTGAGTGAGGAAAAAGTACATGGGGGTGTGGAGCTGGGGATCCAGGCGGATGAGCAGTGTCATCCCCGCGTTCCCCAGCACCGTGATCAGGTATATCAGGAGGAAGAGCACGGAGAGGACCAGCCGCGTCTCCTCAGCCTCCGTCAGCCCCTCGAGGAGGAAGTCAGGCGTGTTGGTGGAGTTCTGTATGCACATGATGTAATGCTTTAAACTGTCGAGAAATCAAAGTTGATTCTTAGTTGGAATGATTGCACCATTTTGTATGAATGCCCCAGTGTTTTTATAATTAGTTTAATGTTTCTAAAAATTTCCCAAATGAGACTGAAATATTCAATTGCCAAGTGTAGAAATCCTTGTAAATTGACTTTACCGTAAGATATAATGTCAGGTAATATATACTGTCGAATTAGAATGAACCTGAGACTATTCCCCAGGCTTTCCTTTATTACCCTACTTAATCCTCATGAAAATATTATACCTTAGCTATTATTATTCACACTTTTAGCCTAGAAAAACGGCGCAGAAAGTAATTTATCTGAAATCAGAACGATTACATTCTGACGCTATCCGACTCCATTTCTGTTTGTAATTATTTCAGCAAACATAAGCAATATTATGTATAAAACGTGACAGGAAGAAATTTTAATGTATCATTTACTGTCCTTTTGAGGCCAATACCACTTAATACCAATTATGATTATAAACTTCCTTTGCAGACTTAGTGAGGAGTATTAGGATTATAGATAGAATGAAAATATTAACTTTCAGAATGTGATTATTTTCCTAGCTTAACCATTCAAAACTATCTTCCCCAAAAAAGTATAATTTCAAAATATATACATTACTTGCATATTTTCATTCCATCAACTCTACATTTCTTTTTCTATACATCTTGACATTCTTTTGGTTAAAGTTCAAATGCTATGTGTAGGCATATGCTGCAAATATCTCAGTTTTGGTTTACCAGGTCTAACATCATCTCGTTTAAGAATAATACTTACTGTGAGCCAATGTTGATGAAAAGAACTTCTAATATTATCTTTCTAGAAATTAGTCCACCTTCAAATTTTTATTAGAAATAAAATATGCATTGTTGGAAAATCTGAAAATTTCTGTAACAGAGTATTTGTTTTCCTTATGAGAGTTGGCTTTATATTTTTGTGCATTCGTTATTTTACTCCGAGATAAATTCTCTAAAAAAGATCATGCAGGACTTGGTCAAATTGTAACTTTCCAGAGAATCTCAGAAAAATCCAAGGGAGAAATTGAGAATATAAACAGAACAGTGTATCCCTTGTTTCCAGCCTGACAATTCCAGGGTGCCTCATATATGGGAATGGAGGATAAGGCAATATTTCATCATCCTCAGGGGGTAGTTGCTAAGAATGTTTATTTGGCCTGCTTCCAAGTTTAAAAGTTCAAGAAGTAAATAAGCAAATGGATCGCTTATTCCTTGACTCCGGTTTCACAATGAAGAACATGATTACTTTACATTCTTTGTTGTGTTTCATTTTAATAATAAATATGTATGTTTTGAACTTATGAATAGCACATACATTATAAAGTATAAATGTTTCCATTTTATAGTCACCATATCACGAAAACTGACCAAGCAGGTCAGAGAAATTTTTTATCTTACTTTATGAATAACATTACTAAGAACAGAATGGTAAAGTTTTCACTCTGAAGCACTTTGTATTTAAGAGCATGATTCTACCGTAGGAGTAAAACATGTTTACTTACAAAATAGAATACATCAAAATTCAAAGAAATCATTGAAAAAATGTAAAACATTTAACATTTAGCTAACATAATTACAATTTATCCTAATCATTTCCTTATATTCCATAATATTATATAGATATGTAATTATGTATTTGCCAAATTATCGTTATAATATGTTTTCAGTGTCTTCTTGGCCCCCGGCCTGGCCAATGTGCTACTGTGGCCATGTGCTTGTTGTTCTCGGTAACCCCGATTTAGTTTTGCGCTAACAAAAGAACGATGAGGCCTAAAGAGGGCAGCATCAGTCCTGAGAATGGGAAACATTCTGTAATTAGTTTAGCAGGCAAAAGCTCACTTGTGCTCTATATAATCAGGTCAAATGTTTTCTTAAATAATAGTGAAAATAAACTAAAATATAATCATAAGACTGAAATATTTCATTAAGAATTCTTTGTCCAAGATGAAGAAGCAAAGTAGCAAAACGTACAAAGTGAGAATCAGACAAACATGTCCTTGTGGATCTTGTATTCACTGATGAACAAATCAAAGTGCATGTAAATATAAAAGTGACTATTTCAGGGAAACATGAATATGTCCAAGAATTTTAATAGTAATTTCTTGTGGTAGACAAAGAGGCTACTTGTGTAAGTATTTTCTTTGATGAACTTGTAGAAGGGCGCTGCTGTTCATCAATGTTTCCATTTACACTGAGGCTAATTTGGGGGTTTGAGAGCCATCACCAAACTGTAACACAAATAGGTAACCTAGAGGTTTGAGCTAAAAGAAAAGTTTAGGATGATAGTGTATGTCAATGTCATGTCACTAGACAAAATTTTTTATGAATCATTTTATAAAATAAGATAATTATTTTAAAATTCCCACATGCAATGTTTTGTTGTGCAAAAGATTCTGAATACTGGAACCTCACTTGGATCAGAGTTGGAGCTTTTGGTAAATGCAGGGTACTACCTGTATCAGTACTATTTCATAGCACTGACCAAACACGTTAAAATCTCTTTCAATCTAATGAGCTTTCTCTCCAAGCTCGTCAGATTCTAAACTATGCTTTTCATGTTTCTCTCCCCCGGCCGTCTGTCTCCCTCTCTCCTTCTTCTGATACATTATTCTTACTCTTGTTTTATTTTTTTCTTTAATCTTTAGTTGATTAGAAAAGAGAATAGGATTTTGTATTTTGAGTGACACACAACAATTATACATCCTTATGAGACAGAGTGTGACATTTTGATTCATGTATGTTGTGTACCCATCGACACTGGATAATTTACACATTCAGCATGTTACATTTTTATGATTTCTTTATGCTGATTTCATTTGTATTCTTTCTTGATAAATACTGCTAATTTTTAAAAATTTCTAATTCATCGTTGGTTTTCTTTTATTAATTTTATTGTACTACTGTACTAGTTTGAAAGCATTATTCTCTCTCTAGCACCTAGTAGTAAGGTATAAATTCTAAGCAAGCAGAAACGAAGGTCCCAAAGTAATTGATACAATGTGTTAGAAGTTGAGATGTAACAAGAATACAAGAAATGCCACGTGAAACAGCTTAAGCCACCTTCTGCCACTTGTTCTTTTTATGAGAGGAATACTGGTAACATGGGAAGCGTGAGATCTCCTGACCACTGACTCCAGATATTTAAAGTCATAGACATATACAATGTATAACTTGCATATATTTAGTACCATATTATAACCATTCAGGAAAAAAACAAAAAGCTTGGTAGGAATGTCTCTGTAAATCACTATGTCCTGTTACTATATAAATGTTTTGAAAAATCATTCTCGAAACACAATTTTTAACAAACTGTTTTATAAAGGGCTATTTATGAATAAATGTCTGAACATCAAAGAAATATGAAAATATAAGACATAATCCAATACCTTAAAGAATATAGCATTGTACTTTGAAAAGTCAACAATAACACAAAGAAAGCATTTAGTTACAAATCGATATTGGCATATTTGTAGATATTGTGAGGACTACACATATAAATAAGCAAAAGAACTTGCAGTCATTTGGGGGAGAAATTTTATAAATACAGTTTTTTTTTGTAAAATGTCTCATCAACACAATCTTTGTGATTTCTTTCAAGATGTATTCTACAGGTGCTAGTCCAACTCTACTTACTATTCAGTGATTTGTGAACAGTGAATGAATACTCAGTGATATGTTTTTTCTAACAGTCATTTTTTAGCAGTGCTAAGGACATTTTATTAAATGTTAGAGACTCTTTACAGGAAAATAATTCACACACACTGAATTCTTTCCTTTAGCACTAATTCCTTAACAATGAAATTCTAATTTGAAAATGGGAGAATCTCCACAGATCTGCAAAATCCATCAAGAATTTTCTTACAGCTTACTCTTCATTTACCTACCTGCAATGTTTCAAACACACACATGTTTGAGTGCACAGAGTCACGTTTACACACATGCCTAAATTTTTATCAAGTCTTTGCATTTAGAGAGATAGACTCTACTTGTTTGTAAATTATGTTTCGCTGTTTCTGGTGGAAAGCCTACTTGATAAACAGATCACATTTTTACATACATGTTTCTGGACTTGCGATGGGTTATGTTCTGATAAACTCAGTATAAAATGAAAACATTGTCAATGAAAAGTGAACTTCATACCTTGAGCTTACCCACCACACTGCTTAGCTTTACCTTCCTTAAAGCCATGTAGGACGTTGAAATTAGCACAGAGGAGATTCCCCTAAGAGAAGCATGTTTTACAGTATACCGAGTATCTGCATTCCAAACATCTGGCAGCACAGTGCGCCGAGGAGCAGTGTCTGTTCCCCTCAAGAGCCACAGCTGCCCAGAAGCCCCTCTCCTGTCCCCGGCACAGGAGCACGTCAGGGTACGCATGGCCAGCAGGGGGAATAATCACAATTCAAACTTCGAAGTAGAATTTCTAGTGAATAGGGATAATTTTCATGCAATGAGAGAATAAAACAAAAACCTTTAAGCCAAACCATTGTAAGTCTAGAACTGTCATCAAAAATCATACAGTAAAAAATGTAATCTGTGGCCAAGTGACTCCATGACATAGAGAGATCTCTCTGCTATGTCTCTGTTGTCTCAAGACTGAAATCACATCTCTGTTTACAGTTAAGCACTTTTTATTCTCAGCTACCATTTTGGATTGTTAGTAAAAGTCAAGTGTACTTTTTCCTTAATCTTTTAATCCTCGATTCTCAATTTTCTTATAGCTGAGAAAACACCGTGTCAGGCCATGTCCAGGGGAGTTTTCCAATTTTTAAACGTGCTGATGTGCATGCTCACATGTGGACGTGCACATACAACTTTTACTTCCTTGTGTGTGCTGTGTCCAAAAAACTGATATGCTCGAAGTACCTTCTAACACCATGACACATATAAGCAATTTAAATAATAAAACACACAAATTTAATAACACATGAACAAATTAAATAACGACTGCCTCCTGTGTTTCAAAAGTCTACATGTGCATCGATTTGTCTTATACCTTTAAAGTTACTCTACAATTTTCCTGACAGTTGGGATAATTAAATGCCTGGCATATTACAGGTTTCTTTGGAATGTAACACAAAATGTGTCATGGAAACAGTTTTCTATGCAGGATTCTCAGGAGAGCGTTTTTCACATCTTTGTTCCTCAGGCTATAGATGAGAGGGTTGAGCATCGGGATGACGATGGTGTAGAACACGGAGGCCACTTGAGCCTGAGTCAGGGACGATGTGTTGTCAGGCTGCAGGTAGGTGAAAATGAGAGACCCGTAGAAGACAGTCACACCTGTGAGGTGGGCCGCGCAGGTGGAGAAGGCCTTCTGCCTGCCAGCCGCAGACCGAATGCTCAGGATGGCCGAGACGATGGAGATGTAGGTGACCGTGATGATGAGGAGGGAACAAAGGAGAGTGAACCCGGCTAACACAAAGATCACCAGTTCCGTGTTGAATGCGTCTGTGCAGGACAGGGCCAACAGGGCTGTGGTGTCACAGAAAAAGTGGTTGATGCTGGAGTCACAGAAGGCCAAACTGCTTATCACACACACAGAGACTAGAGAATTCGTGAAGCCTATTGCATAGGGCATCACTCCCAACCAGCTACACACTTTCTGGGACATAACCACTGAATACAACAAAGGATTGCAGATTGCTACATAGCGATCATAGGCCATTGAGCCCAGCAGAAAACACTCACTGCACACCAAACCAACGAAAAAGTACATTTGAACGAAGCAGCCAATGAAAGAGATGTGTTTTCGTTTGGATTGTAAATCTATCAGTGCTTTGGGTGTTACGGTAGAAGAATAAAAGATGTCAATGAATGCTAAGTGGCTCAGGAAAAAGTACATGGGCGTGTGAAGCTGAGGATCAATTCTGATTAGCATGATGAGTCCGAGGTTTCCCAAAACAGTGAAAAGATAAGTGAACAGAAACACCAGGAATAGGCCGACTCGCAGTTCAGGGCGATTTGCAAATCCAGACAGGCTGAAGAGAATAACCTCAGTGAAATTTCTCGCAGGCATTTCTAAAAACTTGGGGTTTGGTGTTAACCTGCTGAAGAATGAAAGAAAGTTGGAGGAAGACTTAAGTCCAAAGACTAAATAATCAGAGTTGACTCAGACCCCTGTAACAAGAACATAATTGACAAAGCGCAAACATTTAGTGACTGTAAATTAGTTGAGAATTCATACTTATTTTTATTTTATACACACCCGATATGCACTAATAAGAATTGAAATTCACAACTGCATAATATTGGTAGCTGTATAAATAATACTGTGAGGAAGGACGTGAAGAATTTTGCTGTAGTCGGTCCCCCTATCATAGAACTAGGAAACCATTTACTATAATTTATTATATCATACTCTTCAAAATTGTAAGTGTTGTCTAGGAACAAAAACTATAATTCGTGAATTCAACGATATTTTTGTCTCATGGTCTTGTTTTCTAAACATGTAACCTCGTTTACAGATCTATTTTAACAGATTAGCAGGAATGTAGATGGACACAATCATCTTCTAGAATCAATAAAATTTGAAAAATTTTAAAAAGTAGGAACATTAACTTCACTTTACATATTAATGTAAAAATATTAATACTTATCTGTTTTTTTTTACTTACCTGTTCTCTCTGTTGGTGATCTAAGGCCTCTTAAAGACCTGAGTTGATATCATAGTTCAAACTGTTTCCTGAGTATTGTTTTGAAATTTAATTTTTTTCCCATGTAAAGCACATATAACGTCATCTGATAGCTGTTTCATTGCTGAACAGTGGTTTGCAAGTCAA
>PVJO010032314.1:0-13333 GCA_004026905.1 Hystrix cristata
AATACTTGAAATGTACAGAATGTGCAAATACAAACCAAAGTCATTGTCTGGAAATACAAAATTATACATCCTCGATCCATTTCGAAATGACTAGAAATCAGATATAGTATCACTATGAAATGATAAGTTTTCCTTAAGCTCTGCAAAGGTTAAGACTCATTCAAATAATTTTACATGTTCTTCCTGGTTTCCCCAAAGCAACTCCTAGACAATTTGAAGCTGTATTACTGGACTCTGAAAACTGACTGTGTACTTTCTAGTGAACATTTTAAAAGCCTCATTTGGTAGAATGATTTTTAAACACAGGAAGCAACACTGGGTCATTTCTAATCCACTAGTTTCTAATTTTCTTGGCCCATGTAGGCATGAAGTAGTTTTCTCTTGGTCATATAACAAACTGCCCCAAATGTAGCTTCAGACATCACCTGTTTATTATTTCATAGTTTTGTTTCTTCTAAGTTATAATTCTAGGGATGACACAGCTCAGTTCTGCCTCTGATTTCACAAGGACAAAATTGTTAGCAGGACTGCATTTTTTTCTGGAGTCTCTGAGGGGAGAATTTGCTACTAGCTCAATTTGTTGGCATAGTCCATTTACTTTTAATTATAGGACTAAAGTTCCTATTTCCTTATTGACTCTTTGCTGCAGTCACTTACACCTCCTGGAGGTTTCCTTTATTTCTTACCTCATTCCCTCTTTGCTCCATCTTCAGAGACAGACATGGTAGACTGAATCTTTCTCATGCTTCAAATATTCCTAACCTCTTCTCCTAGTCATTTGTCTTTTGCGCTTCTTCCATCACATATTTATGACTTTTCTATTAACCTTTTTCTTCTATTTTTATAGCCCTATCTGAATATATTGCATGCACCAAAAAAACTTATTTTAAGATCACTTGATTTCAATTTTAATTTTATCTTCTATATTAGTCAGTTTTTCATTGCTGGGACAAAGTACCTGATACACAACATAAAGGAGAAAATGTTCACAGATTCAGTGGGTTCAGTCCATGGTCAGGTGGCTCCAAGACAGAAATGGTGGAAGGGCATAGTAATGGAAACCATTCAGCCCAAGATGGCCAAGAAGAAGAAAGCCAGAAAGAGAGGTGAGAGAGAGAGAAAGAGAGAGAGAAAAACCAGGAACAAGAAT
Source organism: Hystrix cristata (assembly GCA_004026905.1). Lineage (NCBI taxonomy): Eukaryota > Metazoa > Chordata > Mammalia > Rodentia > Hystricidae > Hystrix > Hystrix cristata. Next base: position 1,151 of record PVJO010032314.1, read on the forward strand.
ATACTCTTCCAGCTCATACCCCTAGTGACCAGTAACCCATCTTCTCCAACCAGGCCCTATCTCCTAATAGGACATTTGGCTATGAACTTATCAGTGATCCATTGTTGAATTTAGTGTCCCCATGATCCAGAAGCCCCACCTCAACACCTGAGAATTTTAAAAAATACTTTCAATCTAAACTATAATAGCTATTAAGTCCCTTTATCAAAGTAGGTAGATTAGTGTTTGATTGAATAACCAAGAAACAGTAATATTGTGCAAAGGTCTGATTTGTGATAAAATTGTAAAACCTCGATTACTATGTATTTTTATTCTTAATTCTCTATTTCTATCTCTGAAAGATCAGACTATTCAGAAAAATAAGATTACTTGCTTTATAATCCCAGAATCATGGGACTAACTGCATATTTTCTGGAATGTAACAGAGGGACAGAATTTTGAAGCCAAGAATCATCTATTCAGCCGTATTTCCATCTTGTGTATGAATAACACATGGGAAGCAAAGGTAGATATGTTTCTTAAAAAGAAAAAAAAAACTCCTTTTATCTCAAAAGTTTATCCTTCTAAAGCACCAAAGATATTAAGCATGGGCTATGCCCATGTAGAAAAACAAGTACCGACTGAAATCTCTAATACAAGGAGTAGCAAGTACAAAGTGCTTACTAATACATGGTGTTAAAATACTTTCCTGTATACTGTTTAATGACTCATCATACTTCATCTCAGGCAAGTGTAATGTTGGGGTTATATACCTCTGTTCCTTTAAATAGCTCCTTTTAAAGTTATTCTAGCTGATGATATGGAAACATGGTCCACAAGCCAATTATACATTGAAAGTTAACCCCTGGAAGTCTGTTTACTTTAAAACAATAAAGACGAAGCATTTAAATATTTTTAAATGGATGACTTAGTCAAAACATATTTTCTTAAAAGTCAATATCTCATGCTTTTCAAAGTTAAAAAAAACAATTAATAAGTGCAGCATCTACATTACATACTTTTCCTAGATTTAAAACATTTTTAAAAGACAGTTAAAATACTGGTTACACCTTTATATAAAAAATAAAGATTCTAAGAAAGACAAATGTTTACAGAGAAAACAGAGCAAATGTTATTTGTAACCACAGTGACAGTTTAATTTAAATTTGTTTTATGTATTATTCCAGATTTATGATTATTTACAAAATCACATTATTGGTTACGTTTCGGAGGCAATCAACATTTCCACAAATGAAGACACATTGCTTTCACACGATGCTGAGTTACAGTTAACTATAAGAAGACAGATGAAGGTGGCGGGGAACTCAGATTCAATAATTAATCAGATTGTTCATTAGGATACCATATGGTTTTAAGAATTTGATTATTAAATCACTCTGTTTTAATGTATTTATTCAAGTCAATCAGCAATAATATATTTTTTTACCATAAGGAATAGAGGCTATTACAGGTGCAAGAAGTAGATGAAGAAACAAGATATATTAAATCTCAGCTCTGATAGTGCTTGCTTTCTAGCAGGGGGAGGCAAGAAAGGCAGCAAGGAAAGAAAAAAAGAATGGAGGAAGTAATCATTTAAAAATGGTTATCAAATATGATTTTGTAAATTCATCGATAACTAAAAAAAATAGAAAAGAAGTGTACAAATAAATGAAAAATCAAAATGTTCCCAATGTATCAGATCTCAATCAAGAAAGTAGAACCCCTCTGGGTTTATGGAAAGAGGATTTATTATCAGAATTGGGCATCACACCACTGAGGGAGGAACTGAAATAAAGGTCTACAGAGGGAAGGCTGACGGTCGTGAAACAGTCACGGTATGTCACTAAACAGTTCTTCTGAAGCACTGGCACCGATGGGCTTGTCACCACTTACAAGAAACCTAGGAAACAGGAGCTGTTGGAGGGGCTGCACTGGCTTTGGGGTGGCAGGTAGTGGCGGCTGCTGCCTGTCCAGCACTTCGGGCCCTGTGCATTTTCAGCCAAGAAGCAGAGGCAGCCAAGAGGTCCAGGGGCCAAAGAGCATTCAGAGAAGGTGAGAAGAGTGAGGATAATGTAGGACCACAAGCACCTCCATGTCTGTCTTCCCTGGCCTCTGACCATGATCACCTTCAGGGCGATGGCTGGAGTCTCCCAGTTCCAAATAAGTGGGCTAATTTCTCTCATACCCAACTATGAGTTCATGTCAAATAGGAAAGCTGATTCTTGGGAAGGTAGTGACAGATTAGCTAATCTGGAATGGCATAAAGCACTCTCTTTAGAGTTGTTTGGAGCATAGTTTTCATTGTTACTTTTGTTCTGTAGTGTCTGTAGATTCCTTAGTTGTTTTACAATTGGCACTGCCCTTCATGTGTGCAAATGCTGCATCCTCGGATTAAACCAACTGGAGCAAAAAGTTTACAAAACAAGTTGTGTCTGTAATGATCATGTACTGATTCCCTTGTCATTATTTCCCTAAACAATGCATTAAAAATCTATGTACATAGCATTTACTTTGTATTAGAACTCTAAGTGATCTAGAGGTGACTTAAAGTACACAAGGGCATATGTGTATGTTATATACAAATATGCAATTTTACATAGTGGACTTGAGCATAACAGATTTGGGTTTTTCCCTGTGGTCCTGCCACCGATCCCCCATGGATACCAAGGAATAATGATTTACATATACATATATATTTATATATACATATGTATGCGTATGTCTAGGTACCTATCTTTAATGTAGATAAATATGTGTACATATAATGATATGTGCCAATGGCTGATAGATGATGCAATAGTACACTTATGCATTAAATAAAACATTTTTCATAGATTAAAAAGTACAAACAAAACTCACTGAAACTTCTCTTTTTCTAACTTCAAGGAGCAACTTTATTTTATTGTATTTATTGTAAAACAAACCAATAGCAAAAACAGCTACTTTGGGAATGTGTGCTAAAAATCAAAAACAGTAGGCACAAACCTTTAATATGATAAAATCTCTTCTGGGTCTTTTCTTGGTGGCTTTCCATGTCGCTGTGTTTATTCACCTAGTGTTTTGCACCTGGCTGGCAAACATTATTTCACATTCTTACGAAATCCCCAGAGTGGTGGCAATTTGCCAGAGCATATTTTCTCTCACTTTTCTAAAAACAAGTGAAGTGAGGCGAAATGTAGTGACTTATGCTACACCCAGGTCTCTGCGACCCCTCGGGGCATTACAAAGGGACTGCTCCACTCACTAGTCTCTGCAGTGAGGGCCCTTCTCTAATGCAGGAAGTCAGAACAGATGATAAGGTCAGATCCGTCAGTCTGCAAGGGGAATGTTTATTCTCATCCTCAAATGCATGGTGAAGATTTCTGTAACTCACACATTTTTTTCTGGAAGATGTTAAGAACTAGCAAGAGTATCTTCAACCTGGAAATCTTGATAGCTGAATGGGAAAAAAATTGCCAGCTACACCTCAGACAAAGGACTGATATGTAGGATATATCAGGAACTCAAAAAAAAAATTAGAACACTCCAAATTAAAGACCCAATCAAAAGTAGGAAAGCAAAATGAATAGATACTTCTTAGAAGGAGAAATACAAATTGACAGTAAATACATGAAAAAAAGTTCAACTTCTCTGGCCATTAGAAAAATACAAATTAAAACAGCACTCAGATTTCATCTCACTCTAGAAAGAAGGCTATCATCAAGAAATCAAATAATAACAAATACTGGTGAGACTGTGAGAAAAATGAACCCTTCTACATTGTTGATGAGAAGGTAAACTAGTACAACCATCATGGAAATAAGAATGGAGATTTTTCATAAAATTAAAAATAGAAATTCGATTTAACACAGCTATTTTCCTTTTAGGTATCTTCCCCAAATAGTTAACAACATCATACCACACCAACACATGCATACCAATGTTTATAGCTGCACAATTCATGACAGCTAAATCTTGGAGGCAACCTATATGTCCATCACGGATGAATAAAGAAAATGTTGTATCTATACAGAATGGGATACTACATGGTTATAAAGAAGGATAATTTTGAGACATTTGTAGGAAAATGTACGCATCTTGAAAACAATGTTAAGTGAAATAAATCAAACACACAAACTTAAATACCGTGTGGTTTCTCTCATTCGAGTAATGCAAAATACAAAATAAATTACAAAATGAAAGACTGATGAAAAGAAACAAGGGAATAGATCTATGGAAATGGGAAGAGGGCCAAGAGACCAAAGGTGAGGGGCAGGGAAGAGGGAAAGTGAATGTTAAAAGACTTACCATGTGTCATAGACATGTACCAACTACCCACAATGAATGGTCATTATATGTCACAAACATGAACTAAATAAATAAAGTGATAATAATTACAGAAGGGGATCTAGAGACAGAGGAAAGAGTAGGGGGATAAAAAGAGTCAAGATATGTTAAGCACACATACCTACTTTCTAAGATGAATATGAACACATTTTACAGCAAACATTAACTAATAAGAAATCAATCAATCAATCATCAATCATGCTTTAAACAGAAAGACATTGTACACATAATTTAATAAATATGATTCCAGATGTCTAAATATGAATTAACATTTTTTGGTAATTCTCTGGAATTCTTACATTTCATTGATTTTTTTCCCCACGATAATCAGTAGCTAGACTTAAACTACTTTGATTTTTAAACATGATTCATTTGTTGTCTTCAGATAGTACTTATAAAAAACCACTTATAATTTTAATTGAAAGCATATCTGATATTAAAGATAGAACCTTGAACCTGATTTGTAGTTAAGATACATAGTCATTTTTATATTTTCAAATCTAGTACCATCAGAATCCTATGATATTCATGTCAATGGAGAAGCTTAAACTGGCAATTGCTCTGAAATTGAAATGGAGAAATACAGTATTTGCATCAAAGGAATTGCTACTGTAAGGCCAGATTAAAAAGTTTTTTCCCCTCTACATCTATCAAGTGGATTTAGAGTGTGTCATTAAAATGAAAGTAACCACCACATATCATTTTTAGAGGTTGACGGGAAAGTGTTTCACGAAGAGGTAAATTGCATATTAAAGTAACCCATTTTATCAAAATGTGAGATTTCGAGTTAAATGGTATTTCAGCAGACCTGCTAGTTAGGTTCTTTCTGATACGTTCTTCAGTTAATAATTGAGAAGCACTGTTCACTGAGTCTGTATTAAAAAGTGTCTCTACAGGTTGTTGGAAGTGGCCCTCTCTGAAATAAAAATAACCTACACAATGACTGTCTTTGACCTAAAACACTTATTAAGAAAATTTACATTTGGAAAAGTTTAACTTAAAAGTGTTTACAACAGAGTTAAAAAGGAGCCGATTTAAAAAAAAAAGGAGTCGATAAACAGGCTCTCTCTGCTGTTTTCATAGCAAGCATTTTATCTCACAACTTTAGTTCCACATTCTATAGTGAAAATGACAATGAAGATTTCATTAATATTGAAATGTGCTAAGTTGGATTATTAGCTAGACAGTATTTTTAAAAATGGGATCAGATTGACTTCTTCATTCACAAATACAGACTAGTTCTTATTTAATCTAAAAATTGTAACAATATAATGATATAATCCCTGAGAAAATATCTAGCACTTATTGATATACTGTGTATATGCACAGGATGTTTGTTTCCTTTCTTTATTTTTGGAGATTTATTTTGGCACAATTTTCAAAGTTGACTTGCTTCATAGGATTGACTTAAACATAAGGGTCAATAGAAATCACGAGAACAGATGTCAGCTTGCCTTTCATGTAACCCTGATGTATTTCTCATGTGGGAAAGTTTTTTCCATCTAGGAGCAGAAAAGCTTGTTTCTGAAGCATGGAAGAAATATTATTCTCTAAGACCTGTATTTCCTACTAACTCTCACCAGTATGCCAACATGTAAAATTATTTGACCATGTAAGAACTTGTAATCCATTTATTCTAATATTATTTCTGTGTCTCTCATCTTCTCTTCTGGTCAGTTCTGATCAAAATGATTTTATCAGTCTCCTAAACTTGACTAAACTATAGAAAAGTTATGTCTTGACTATAGACCCCCTAAGTTTCCTTTCCTTGGAGCATTTACCTTAAAAAGCTTGCAGGTGCTGGGGATTTAGCTCAGTGGTTGGAGGTTGGAGTGCTTGCCTTGCAAGCACAAGGCCCTGAGTTCAATCCCTGGCACAAAAAAAAAAGCTTGCAGTTGCAAGTTCTTTCTCTTTGCCTTTGAAATGTAGACAAATCTTCCAACCTCTTTTTTCATTTTACAAACCAGGAATATCTTCTCCAACAACCCAGTTGTCCCTTTGAAATGTCATCGTCAATGAAGATCATACTCCTGCCTCCCTGAGTCTGTGGGAGTGTAGAGGTATAACACATAAGTGCTAATTAGCAAGCACACATGGCTTGAAGACAAAGGAATGCATTTGCAAATTCAGGAATGACACGCTGGGCAAGACACATCCCACTGGGGGACCTCCCTGCTGATGTTCCCTCCATTTATCCACTAGTTCATCCCTCTTGTCTTTCTTCCAGGGGAGCTGATTTCCATTGCGCACCCACTGCAATTATCTGGAGCAAAGTCTTGCCTGTTTAACTATGTCGGGTGCCATTTTTCTTCGACAGTGCCCATTTTACCGAGCTTGAATTCTACGACACATCATTAAAATGATAAGAATCCAGTTACTGAATTCATTTTCCCTTCCTCTGCCCAAGTTTCAAATCTGGGAAACTGACCCCTCCCTCCACTCTGGCTGGAGAAGAACACAGCAACTCTCTTGACTCTCCCTCTAATATCAAGTCCCCAAATGTGACAGGTGTCCCTTTTTATCTGGGGTTTTACTTCCCATGGTTTCAGTTATCCATGGGCAACAACAGTCCCAAAATATTAAATGTAACATTCCATAAATAAAAAAAAATCTATAAGCTTTAAATTGTCCACCCTTCTGTGTAGATAATGAAGGCTCACGCTTCCCTGTGCCACCCTGCCGGGATGGGAATCATTCCTTTGTCCAACTTATCCACACTGCTGTGCAGCCTGCACATCAGTCACTTAGTGTTGGCCTTTCTTATCAGATCAGTGGTGTGCTATTGAAGTACAGCATGGTGAAAAAAATAAAGCGAGATAAAAGAAAGACAAGGAAAGTTATAATTTTAAAATTGTACTTTTAATAGCAAAAGCAGCTGCAGGACACAAACCAGTCAAAAACACCTAAGGCCCTTAAAGATACAATAAACCTTGGCCATTCCCTTTTAGCTGCCAATGGGCCTTTTTCATTGTGAATAGGTCATTTGTTTTCTCCTGTAAAGTGGGCCTTTCCCTTAGGGGAATAAACAGCTGTCACCTTTCGACTGTAAATGGAACCCCTCTTTCCACAGATTCACAAGTTCTACAGATATCCACCTCCAAATCCTCACTAATATATCCAGCTTGGGCCTAATATATCCACAAGGGCTAATACTCTCCTCTGAAGCCCCACCCTGACTCTAATCTCATAGAGTGTGTTCTTTTAAAATACTGCTTAATGAATCTCTTTATGCCTCTTGCTGATGCAGCTTGAAATTTCTTTTGCTGTTATGAAAGTCAGCCAATGTGCAACCTGCCATGAGGGTGGGATAAGTCAGAGTTCCCCTTTGCCCCTTTAAGGACTCATTGGATCCTATTTGTGACAATATGAAGGATGTGTGTATATATAGTTTGGTACTGTCCACAGTGCCTGGCTTCCACGCATTTTAAAACATACTGTTGCTGGTTAGCTTGATCTCTTGCTTTAGTAGAAGTGGAAATTCAAACTAAAGCACAAATTTCAGGGGAAAAAAGCTTTAATTGAAAGGATAGAGAGAAGATAGGAAAGATTTCAGCTTAGGTAGCTGGAGAGGGAACACTGTGACGCAGGAACCCAGACGGGCCCACCCCAGTGCAAGAACAGGCTGCCAGCTTTCAAGGTGTAACTGTTGGGCTGGGGTCCTGTTGATTGCTATCTCCATTCTGGGTTCATAGCTCTGGGATCTTTATGGCGGAGGGCTGGTTTCACTTCCAGGAAAGGGTTGTCTTTGTCTGTGGTGGTCTCAGTCAGGTAGGGCTTCACCTTTCTTGGATTCCAAGTTCTTACAGTTTTATGAAAATGGCTAGAGATTCTTGGGTGTAGGTGAGTGTCCTGGTAAAACTTATGTTTTTGTTCTCAGTCTTAAAGGTGGATGATGTCCTGTAAATTTGGGGCCAATCAACCATTTCTCTCCAGCTCCTAGACACTCTCTAAATGATCAGCATAGTCCTGGGAAGAGCTGAACAGAGATTTGACCCAGTATTTACTGTAATAAAGGATCCAAAATGACAGTCAAGATTTGTTCTGCTTTTTGCTATCTATTGGATAGCCATAGGCTTGAATGAGAAATGATAGTTTAAAAAAAAAAGGTTTTTAAGTCCCTAGTAGTCCTGGGAGAAAAAACAAATCATGCTTTTAGTGAACAGCAGGTTAGGATCCAGACCTCTGCCAGTTCCCCATCCCTAGGATGGTCCCCAACAATGTCATGACTGTGTCAATATCCCATGTGGATAGGGGAAACTACTGAATTTCATCTCTTTGCTTTCCTTAGATGCCCCATACCTCCACACTCACAATTATTTTCAGCATATGACATCATTGCTTATTTTACAGAGAAAGTACGAGGAACCAGGAAAGATGTCCACCAGCCCCTATCTCCATGCCCGTTTATTCACCTGCTTCTGGGACAGAGTCCTCTGTCCTTTCTGCAGTTATTATTAATGACCTGGCCATGCTGATAGCTTAGGTTGAGGTAGAGCAGAAGAAATAAAGACATGCTGAAAGGAGACAAGAAAAACCACAATTTTAAAATTGTACTTTTAAGACAAACTGCGTCTTTGGGACAAAATTACTCAAGGTTACAATGCCTTTTTCCTTCTAGGAAACTCACTAAAAAAACTCCTAAGGGTCGTAAAGACCTTAAAGTAGCAAATTTGCTTTGTTCTTTTCTCTCTCCCACCTCCGTCCTCAAGGAAGCAGCACTATGAAGTGGGCAGCATCTCTCTCAACTTCAACCACATGCAAATGGTGTGCATTCTAAACTTGCCCACCCAATGGGTAGCCTGACAGCCAGTGGGAATACACACCCTCGTGTCTTGAGGACACCCCCAAGACCACATTAAAACCTCCAACTCCTGACCATGCACCTCTCTCAGGGGCCCACCCTCCCCTCTGAATGAGTGCTTCTTTTTGCCTAATAAGTCTTTCTGAGGCCTCTCGCTGACACGTCCTGTAATTCTTTTCAGTATGTAAGTCAGCAAATCCACTTCCTAACCCTTGGCTGGGTGAGTTGAGGGTTCCATTCCTCTTTAGAGGGGCTCCTCAGACCCGGTCTGGTGAGAAAGTAACCCCCCCACAATCATGTCCTAAATTCCTTTCTGCCCCGTCTACTCAAGAACACAACTCAGGAAAAGGTAGCATTTCTACCCGGTGCTACCAGTTTTTCCTCTTATACCTAATAATCCCCATCACTCTGCAAGATCTGATAGAAATTCTCATCTTAATTCCAAATCTCCTTCTGGGCACTGTAGTACATTTCAGCTCCTTGTCTTAAGCAAGTGTTTGCGGCTTCTGTCTCCCCATTCTTTTTGAACTTACTTTATTCAGGTTCTAGGTCCTGCCCACCAAAATTCTTACTGTCAAGGGCACACACTTTTAAACCCAATTCTAGTTTCTCAGTTTATCGGACTTCTCATTAGCATTTTCCATAATCACTAATCCTCGCACTTTATCCACATGACTTAACAGCAGAATATTTACTTTCTTCTTAAATAACTGGTCCATCTTTCTTTCTCTGCATCCTTTACTATTTCTTTTCTTAGTGTGATGAAGGTAAGATCTCAGACTTCATTTAATTAGACTCCTTCCCTATGTGATCTCATCCAAGCCCTTGGCATTAAATACCACCTAGACAAAAACAATATCCCACTTCATCTCCAGCTCAGCCTTCTCCCCTGAATCCTTACCATCTATCTACCTATCAGATGCACATTTGCATCTGATGAGCTGATGGAAATCTCGAGCATCACACACCCAAAGCCAAACTCCCCATCTTTGGTCCAAACCTGCAATTTCAGTTTGCCATCTCTGCCAGTATTAATGTCAGCATTTTATTTGGGGAAAATGAGGAGTGGAGGTGGAGAATCATAGTTAAATTCGATTCTTGTCTTTACCTCGCAGAACGACCTTATTAAACTGAAAGATATTACAACTTTGCACAAATTACACCAAGAAGTTTCTGCCCCTTAGGAGTGAAAGTCAAAGGCCTCCCAATGGCCAGCGAGGCTCTGCCTGGTCTCTTCCCAGCACTCGGCTCTCATCTGCTTCTTTCCACTCTCTGCATAGGTGCCCCCCCCCCGGTGTCCACCACTAAAGCACAACAGGCTTGTGTATATCTCAGAAGTTCATTCTTGTGTCCACTCTCAGTACTCGCGGGCCTCCAGGTCTCACTTTCTCACTTTTCCTACTCTGTTCCCATTTCGTATAAAATTGCAGCTCTTCCCTTGTACCACGGAAGCACTCCTTCTGCCTCTTTCCTTGGTTTATCTTCAGAACCCTTCTCAGCACATGACATAATACATATGAATTATGCATGTGTTCGTTATTTGCTTAACCTAAGTCTGTATGAGAACAGACATTTAAATTCTTGGTACCTAGAAAAGTGCCTGGCACACAAATATCCAACCAGAAAATGAAGGAAGGAAGGAAGTTTAAAAATGAGGGAGGGAGGGAGAAAACCATCACCAGTTTCATTGTACTAAGATTCAGTGACTCAGGTGGGTGTCATTAGGGTGCTTCTCCTTTGAGCCTTCTTTATGAAATTTGGTTGCACATTTGCCAACTTCTTTAGAATGGAGGTAAGACTAGACCCTAGTTGTGTTCCAAAAATGTCGGCAACAGTTATAAAAGCTCCCCTTTTTTTTCCTCCCATTGATGCTGCACTTGCAGCCTCAATTTGATCTGATATCTCTCACCTTTGCACCCTGTATGACAGTTAGAAGGGGTTCTATTCCTAATGATCATCTGAGTGATGTTTCGCCTTCTCTAAAAATCCTTAGTTAGTACAAGAGAATTAGACCAACTGGTCAGATTGCACTTATTATAAGGTCTATTTACTAGCAGAGTCCAGTGGGTAAGGATTGAGTCTCAATGCTAACGATTCTGAAACCTGAAGTTGTTTTTTTTTAAATAAGAAACAATCTCAAGAAGACATTTAAAGTAAGTGCCAATTTGCTATCTTACAATGAAGACTATATCTTTCCACTCATCAGGAAGCATACTTTCTATACCTCACTTTTAACATTTCTTCCATAATAACCTAATAAGGCATGTAATGTTAAACTCTTGTGCTTAAACTCCTATAATCTAGTAAGTCTAAATTCCTTATGGATATACAAAGACTGGCAAATATCTGATCTCGAGATCAATTTATTTTTCAATAACTGCACTTGATTTCTGTCTCTGTTATTTCATTCTCAGATCCAGTTCCTTCTAGGGTAAAAATCTGGGGAAAGACAACAGTGTGGTTATTGGCTTTGCTCCAGCAGTTTGACAGCGAGATACACATCTCTCTTATTGAGTTGGTTACTCTAGATTCTGGGATTCACCCCTATTCTGTGCCACATAAAATATACAATGCTTTGAAGAAATTGTACATAGATCTTTGTTCTTAGATGCACCAAAAACTTCTCCCTGGTGGCTTTATATCCCTTGTCAGCAGTCACAAGTTGTAAAGAACTAACTCTCTCTCTCTCTCATTTCTGTTTTTCTTTCTTTCTCATTTTCCTCTTCCCCTCTTCATATTTCTGTGATTCTCCTTCTCTCTACAGTTCTCTTTATGATCTTGGGAGTTGTAGATGGGAATCTCATGCTCCCTCTGTTTCTCTCAGCACAGATTGTTTATAGCAGGAATAGTTTCCCTAATTGGTACATCTAGTTTCAAGTTAAAAAATCTATAGGATATATAGGTGACATTTCCCCAAAATAAAAAGCAGAGAGCCCACTGTTACTGAGCCCCCTAGCTATTAAAGGGAAAAGAAAAGAGAGGAAAAATATGCCTTAATATCAATATCACAGCATTTACAAATGAATTTTCTACATCCTCTTCTCACTCATCTACATTCCCCCTATATTTCTGTAGCA
>PVJO010032315.1:0-13298 GCA_004026905.1 Hystrix cristata
GCACCACCCATCCACCTTTGGAGCTTCAGAACTACGGCTTCTGTTTCACCTCCACTCTCGCAGTTTTATTCAGAATGCCTCATGGGACCAATGCTAACCTGGAACCATACAAAACAGAGAGTTCAGGGGGTGGCAGCTCTGGTTTTACTAATAAAGTACAATCCAACGTGATACTTGTTAAGACAGCTTTATCTTCCACCTCTATCTCCTTCACCCCACCTGCTAAAGAAATATTAATCCCAACAAGGTGTGTTCATCCCCATTAACACCCATTATGAGACCATAAGGTCCAGGGAAGCACAGAATTAGGTATTTTGATCATTATACAATCCCTGTGCCTAGCAGAATGTGCCTAGAGTCAGTGCTAAAGATAATCAGAACAAATGCTGATCTTTGCTCAAATCTTCAGCCCGCTCTGTGTTTTTACATCAGTTTTACAAATTAACAAGCATTTATTAAGCAACTATTTTAGGCCAAACTTTGGGCTCATAGAATGCAAAGGAGTAGAAAAAAAAAAACACTCATGCCCTAAAAATTTTGGCTATCTGGCTTAAGAAATGACAGAGATTTGGCTGAAGCTAATTAGTATCACTGTTCTGTTTGCAAGTGGGAAGGAGTGCTAATAATACTCTAGGAATTCCAAGGAAGAAGAGATGCTTGGCTTCAGGGAAGGCTTCCCAGAGGAGGCAAGATTTCAACTGGTGCCGGAAGAGAAAAGGAGAGAAGAAGAGGGAACAGGAAGACAATAGTCAAAGTTGTGGGCAACTGGAAGGGGCCCTTAGCTGGCTGGCTTTGTGACTGGGTAAAGGACGAAAAAATGGTTGGGCACACATCTTGGATGATACTGGGATGAAATCCCCCTTTACCTGAGCTCCTTCAGCATTGTAAATGCAAAATGTGCTCATGTTGATCTTTAGTGATGACTGAAAATAGCTGACACTCACTAAGCATTGATAGTATGCCAGTGCTTTACATCCGTCGCTTAATCCCAAACTAACCACTAGGCACCGGTTACTCTCTCCAGTGATGGATGAAGTTCTTCGCACAAGGTCACCAAGCAGTAAGTGGCAGAACTGGGATCAGAATTTCTTCCAGCCCGAATCTCTGCTGTATCCCGCCACTCCACCCCAAAGCCCTTCACTGCCTGAGGTGGCTATTGTTGAGGACCTTCCTAATAGCTCAAAGACTTCCCACTCAGGCCTGCGGCACAGATTCTTAGTGAGGAAGATGTTGCTGTAAATGCTAAGCAACAAATCAAATGCTAAACTCGGGAGGGCCTTTTGTTATTTAATTTCACTTTTGATTAGTGAAGGAAACCCTTTAGAATTTAAATCAGCTGAATTACAGGAGAAGTCTGTTGCCTAAGAAGATGGCTTTCTCTGTCCAGGAGGGTGGATTGGAAGAGAGCCTGTAGTATTTATTTTGGAATAAACACTTGGTACCTATTTGCTTTTTGTTTTACAGAGATATCCCCCTCTGGGTTACAGTCTTCTTTTATGAAAAATATTTTTAGTCCATTACGCTGAAATGTACTCTTTAGTGCTGGCAATGAAAGTGTGCACGCACAGGGAAATTGTCACCTAAGCGCCTGTGACTGCCTCCAGACAGGTCAGAGCCTTGTCCGGTCCCAAGCTGGGGGGCCGCCCCCACGCCTGGAGGTCTGCTCCAGCAAGGAGAGGCCTGGCCAAACCCATGAAGCAGCAACGGAAATGGAGCTCAAGCTAGTAAATGTGTCAATTTACTCAGACTCCCTGCAATTTAGAGGCTTATTTCAAAGAAAAATTGCTTCAGGCTTCATACTCCTTCTGTTGCTGCCAACTGTGGCCCATTTTTACAGTTGACTGACCACCGTCTAAGAATGAGGGTCCCTGATCAACGTGGCAGGCCTTGATCACTCCTCACTGCCCCAAGCATAAGTCATAAGCATAATTACAGCTAACAGAGGCAGGTTGGGGCAGGCCATCCTCCACGTCACCACCACCTGCTTCCCCAAGGACTCGGCTTAGGCTTGCACACGCAGCTGTTTGTTGTGAATCCCAAGTCAACAGCTGACATGATTCATTAGAACTTCACACTCTTCCACTGCAATCCCCTCACACTTCACACTGCCCAGCCAGCTGCACGGTCAGCTTCCTCCTTACCCCGCCTTGCCTTGCGTGACCTCTGAGGTTAATGGTACTGCCCCGAGTCTTCTACACAGAAGGAAAATAAACAGTCTGATTTCCCTGGGAGTGACCAGACAGGGCAAGAAACCCATCCCTGCCCCCCACATAAATCATAGCATAGGCCTTTTCCTGGGGCAGCCCAAATCTGAGTACACCTCATTTAAAATCCATCACTCTCATTGCCAGGCTGGGACTGGGAATAAGGGGTTCTGGAATTGGAATTGGTCTGTGGTAATAGGAAAACATTAATCGCAACCTAGTTTCCACAGAAATTCTGTGTGTGTGTGTGTGTGTGTGTGTTCAGAAAGGGCAGTTATTTCACTAGGGTTGCTTGGTAGGTAAACCATTAATACATTTTCCACCCAGCAGACCCTTTAAGAACCAATTAACAGAGCCTCCGTTGTTCACAGGGGTGATCCCCTGCGTGGCTTATCTCAGAGTGCTGGGCGCGCTGGCACTCAAGGATCATTAGGGCTGCTCAAAGGGAACCTGTGGCGAGGAAGCAGGCAAGCTGGGGCACTCAGGATGGCGCCTCAGCAGACAGCAAATGGAAGTGGGTCCCTGCAGGTAAGGCCGCTGGTGGAGATGGGAGATGAGGTGACCTTTCTCCTTGCTCATTTCAGCTTGGAATCCTCCCCAGCGTTGGCTCCTGTGAAGACACCAGTCTAGACAGATGGAGATAACCTTTCCAGACCAATCCCTGCAACCCTGTGCAGGGACATTTGCATGCAATTCTCACCTAAAGGTCACCCAGAAAACTCACTGGCCAAAGAGCATCCTTCCAAACTACAAATGTGACAATTAAAACAAAGCACCCTTCTCGTCTGATGGCACAGAAGCACCTGGGTCCCAGGACATCTTGGCTGGCTCGGGCCTGTGGCATCTGTTACCTGCAGGAAACAATGGCAGCTCTGTAGCATTTCTGCCTGGAAGGGCAGGCTCTGTGTGCCAGCTCCTTGTTTCAGGCCAGCAAGAAAGGAGAATCAGAGCCTTCCCGGCAAGGCTGCAGGGCAGTTTCACACCTTCCCAACACCCACACCGCTCAGGGGCTGTGCTCAGGTGTACACAAGCGCGTGGTGAAGACCTGCTTACATACTGTTCCGATTTCAGGGTTGGAGTGTAGGGCAGGCCTAGAGGTGGTAAGTGCATCTCTTTCGTTCCATTCTGAAATAGCTGTGCATCCACAGCTTTGTCCTGGAGGTGAAAAACAAATACTGGACTGTTAGAATCAAAGACGCAATTGCTCACCTTTTCCCAGCTTGCTTCCTGGAAACAGGTCTTCTGTGCAAGTGACAGCTCATGAATAGCCCAGGGCTCCTTTGAAAGGACTCACAAATACAGGCTGGCTGTATTGGTGGGTGCTTGATGCCTCATCCAACCACACTTTATTCATAGAGAAACTGGCCTAGATAAAGTCCTTCCTCTTCAGATGATCCAATTTTGACGAATTCATTTTCATGCACATTGTCCCATACAGCTGATTGGACCAAGGGTTGTAGATTTGGCACACAAAGGACCAAGTGATAACTTTCTAATAATCTTAGACCCAAGGAGAGAGAGAGAGAGAGAGAGACACAGAGAGACAGAGACAGAGACAGACAGAGTGAGAACTGAACCAATTACATTCTCTCTATCATGTGAATCATGAATCAGAGAAGAATTTCCCACTGACAGGTTAGATTACTTCTAAAGGGTCATGAAGTAAACAGAACCAAAGAGGTTAAAATTAAGGGCAAGCTGGGTGCCGGAAGCACAAGGAATTGCAGGTGGTAGGAGTAGAGAAGACACAGCCAGGGCCCTCAGCATCTCTGGCACTTTCCCGAGAGCCCAGCCCACCCTCTGGAATCCTTCTGCTCCAGTCCCAGGTGACTTGGCTGTGCCTTGATTTTTGTCCTAGATTCCTAGCACTGTCTGGCCTTCCTCATTATTCTACATATACCTTAACATTAATTCTACCTTACGTACTCAAACTGGAAGAGATCTCTGTTCCTTCCCTGAAAACAAGCCTGGAAAAACAACAACTCACCCCTCAAGGAGGTTTGTTTCCCAGAGCCCAAGGAGAAAAGAGTGATTACATTAAGAATACATGCAATTGTTGCTGTTCTATTTGATTAAAGGAAGGAAGACAAAAGCCTTGATTTATGAGGCAATCACCAGACTCAGAGAGGATGATCCAGGGAGCCAAGCCAGGGCTGTTTTTATAGACTGAGTAACCTTCTTGCCTCAGAGGCAGAGAGTCAGGTATCTGATCCCTCCCACCTGGACAGCTGTCCATTTGAAACTAGAAACTGAAGTAATGCCAGGTGGCTTCCCAGAGCGCCCTCTGTGCACTGCAGCAGACCTGGCTTGGGAAAGGTCAAAGCCCTACTCTGTGCGATTCCCTCAGCCTCTCAGAACCCAAAAGAAGATGAAAGGGTACAGAAGAGTCAGGGAGGTTCATATTCTAGGCCATGTGTCAGTAACTTGTCTGTTTTATCTTTTCCCTGTTTGATTTACAATGGACATGCCCCAGGCTAGGAGAATGCACTGTATTTTTATAAATATCAAGAAGTTTCTATGACATTAAGTATTCTTCACAGCTTGTTTGAGGAGGGTGGTAGGACAAAGACAGAAGAGTCTACAGTGTGAAAAGACCACAACTAACTGGAATTCAATACGATTAGTCCCTCCCATTAACCAGCTACTCTACTTTTAAAGACATAAAAGATCAAATGACAAAAATTTTTAAATGTTCTACCAGATTATGCCATATAAGCTTTTTACAGCGATCACTGGGATATTGGCTTTGGTATTACTGTCACATCTCAAATGCTGTTTTGCTCATTAAGTTTAAAAGGCATGAAGATGGCCACAAATACTTAAGACAGATTTGTATCAAGAGAGGTTAATGTTTTGTTTTCCTGGAAGCTGGGAACTGGCTGTGTAAATGCTCACCCAGTGAAGACTCTGAGCACCATTCTTTAGGACCATGCAGCAGCCTGATTATTGCTTTCTCCTTAGAGAAGACAGATGATGAGGAAGGATTTGCTCCAATGACTGAGCAGCTGGACGAGGGTCCCAAGCACTCAAGGGCACAAGAGAGCCACTGAACACAGCCAGCTCTTGGGACTGGGCAAGGGAGGCGAGAGACGTGTGCTCGGGTCTCAGCACTGTCATCGGAGCCATGACCTTGGGAAAGCCCAGGTCTCGGTTCCTCAGTTAAAACACGAATGAGATGAAGATTACATTGGATTAGATGATCTGTTCTCAAAAGCGCACTTCCAAAACATTATACTGCCACTTGGAGAGAAAACGTACAGGCTGCTTACTTTAATGTTGTTTAACTCTGAACTCCAGCGAGGTTGTAGAAATTCATTTCTTTGATGGAATTCCACGTTCTATATCACGATTTCATTTTGTGAGAGAAAATCCATCTGGAGCAACGGGCCTGCATGTCTTGTTTCAGTTCACAAAGCCCTTTTTTGGATGCAGAAAGATCTTAAAAGTACCACTCAATCACGTAGATTGGCATTTAAAAACATGTTCCATTCCCAGTGGGAAATCACTAACCAAATTTGAAATTACGTAGCCTAAATATTCCTTTCTATATCTCAGATCTTAATCCCAGACCTTACCCAGGAGTGCTTCCAAATGAACTAGAAGTGGGCGGCTTCATTTGGGAAAATGATGAGGTACTTCCTTCCTTGTGGGCTGAGTGAGCGCCCTCTTTACCACTCCCACGGCCTCCCAGGCCAAGGTTCAGAGGCCTGAGACATGGAGCAGGATCAGGTTTCCCTTCAGACCACAGACAGCAGGTTTGATTGCAAACTTATTATGACAGATGCATGTAATGTGATAGAATCAAAGCGGGAAAGGGTATTCTCATGATTACCCTCTTACGTTCTAGGGTCACACAACTTGCACAAATGATTTCATCTCTTTAGCTTTTGTCTTCTCATCTGTAAAACAGGTCTAGAAACAATCATCATATCATAAAATTTATTTAAAAATTCAAAGGTGTTTAGTAGAAGGTGTTTAGTAATATATAGCTCTTGCTTTTATGTGTGTCCTAATGTCCTATTATGGCTTATATCTAGATGTCCCTCCGAAGTCTTGAATGCTCATAAGTGGGGCTTTGCAGGGGGTAATTGGATCATGGGGGTGTGATACTCATCACTGCATTAGTCTACTGATGAATTTAAAGCTAAATGTGATGTTGGGAGGTAAAGCCTTGTCAGAGAAGGTGGGTCACTGGGGCATGACATGGAACAGTATATCTCTCTTCCCCCTCCCTTAATCTCTCTCTGCTTCCCACTGACATGCCATGAGCTTGTTCTTGTCTGGCATGCCCCTCTGCCATTGTACCTTGCCTTGGACTATGAACTAAAACCTCTACAACCTGTGACCCAAAATAAATTTTTCCTCCTTTAAGTTATTGGAGTCAGGTATTGTGTCTCAGCAACAAGAAAGTAATTAAGACAAATTTTGGTACCAGGAGTAGGGTCATTTCTGTGATGCTATATGTAGTTCAGAAGCTTTTGGAACTCGCTTGTAGAAGTTGGAAAGATTTAGAGATGCAACTGGAAAAGCAGCCCTACAATGCTATAATCCAAACTTGATGGGAGATTCTTTCTGGTTAGAGCTCAGAAGACCAGAATGCTGATTTAAAAAGCAGATGGGAACTAACAGGCTCAAAAGGTTTCAGTTGGGAACAAGAACTCCATTGGCAGTTGGGCCACAGGCCATTTGTATTATGCTCTAGCAGAAAATTTGTCCACATTTTGATCTAGTCCTGAGACTGTGGGACACTGAGATTAAGAGCAGCAGACTAATCTGGCAGAGGAAATTTCAAGGCGGCTGAACTTTCAGACTGTGGCACAGCTACTGTTGGGGGCTTTTACCTAGGTCTACATTGAGAATCAAGAACAAATCCCACAGTTATATGATTTTAAAAAATTATTCATTTGGCTAGAAAGGAAGCTCTGATAAAGTTGGGCCCTGCAAAAGAGAGCTTAGTTGCCAAACAAATTAATATTAAAAAGAAGCAAAGTATTTTACAACAGGACAATAGGAAGGATGCCTTCAGGGTATTTAAGGAACCAGTAAGGCCCCACTCTTTGAAGACACAAAACAGGAAAAGTGAAAGACTTTGCTTTGAGAAGAGAGCCCCCCAGGACACCAAGTTTTAGAATGGCAGCCTACTAGGGAATTTGTTCCTTGAGAAATAGTTCAAAGCGCTCAGCCATCCAGGCACTCGTGTTGTGTGTTGTCGTGTTGTCGATGGGAAGGGGAATTCAGAAAATATATCTCCACGTTCTTTATTCGCGCAGGCAATGAATTGCAGGAGCGAATTTTAGGGCATTAGGAAAGTTTATTTAAGCAACAAAAGGGAGACTGGTTTGGCCAGGTGGGTAAAATAACTAGCCGATGCTGCAGTTAGGAATCTGAAAAGGCCTGGGAGACTAGGGAGCAGGGGGCAAGAGGGCAAGAGCGCAAGGCAAAAAAGGAGAGAAGGGCCGAACTCATGGTGCCGTTCACATTTATCTGGATTCTGTTCTCGTGAGAGTTTCTGGATCCTGTGAGAAGAGGGGCGATTGGAATTTCACGCCCCAGGCTGACATCAGGTCAAAGCCACTCCCCAAGGTCATGTTCATCTCCCCAGCCAGGTCAGGCCACGCCCTATTCCTATATCACTCGGAGACCCCAAAGGTCACTATAGAAAGAAGCTTGGCTACTGCTCAGCTCACAGCAGACCTTGGCATCATACACGTGGTACCTGGTTTAAACACATGAAGAAGGCAAGAATTGTGGGATCAGGAAGGCTTCCACCCAGATTTCAGAAGAAGGCCTGGAGGCCAGGCTGTGTGTAAGGCTGTGAGACTAAAGCCAAAAGTGTGGTGGAGACCTCAGGATGTTGGAAAAGCCAGGAATCTGGAATGTCTAAGGAAAGTCACAAGGAACAGGCAAAGCCAGTCCAAGAGAGAAGCCATGAGGGCTACAACCACTAGCAGTGCTGTAAGGGCAGGGCCACCCACGCACTTCGGTGTTCACATCCTACCACAACTTGCCCAGGTGCTGGTTACGGAATTACAGGGTTTAATATTTGGGTTTTGGTTTTGCTTTAGTTCCATTCCTTTCTATCCCCCTATTTTTTTCCTTTTGGAATGGGAACGTTTACCCTATGCCTTTGTATGTCAACAGTATTTAATTTTATTTTTATTTTTACAGGATCTTAGAGCTGAGAGATCCCTTAAATCTCAGGGGATACTTTGGACTTGGACTTTTCAGCAATGCTGAAACTGTCAGGACTCTGGAAAAGTGTAAAGATGGACTTAATGCATTTTGCATATAGGGATGCCCATGAGTCTTTGGGGGCCCAGGTGTGGAATGTTACAGTATATAGCTAGATGTAAACCCCCAAAGCCTCATGCACTCATAGGTGGGGCTTTGGAGAGGTGACTGGATCATGGGAGCATGATTCTTAGAGCTAAATGTGATGTTGGGAGGTGACGTCTTGGTGGGTCACTGGGGGCGTGGCCTGGAAGGATATGTCTTCCTTCCTTCTCCCTTGATCTATCTCTGCTTCCTGCTGCCGTGCCATGAACTGTTTCTCCTCTGCAATGCCCCTCTGCCATTCTGCCTGGCCTTGGAGCTAGCTGGCTACGGAATGAAACCTCCACACACTGTGAGCCAAAATAAACCTTTCCTCCTTTAAACTGTGAATATCAGGTATTGTGTCTCAGCGACAAGAAAGTAACAAAGACACACCCTTTATTGAACCCCAAAAGTCTTCCCCGAGGACACAGTATCACAGGAGCTAAATTTTGTATGACCTACATTTTCATGTGAGAGTAAAGGCAGGAGCTGTTGGACCTTCCGGTCTGGTATAGTCATGAAGAAGTTCACTGGCTGTGAGCCAACAGCCCTAATTTTTGCATCTATGATTTCACCTCACTCAAAAGCCCCCAAACCACTTCTACCATTTGTAGATAGAGGTGAGAAATGAGTCATATTTGCCACCCTCCTGAAGGCCCTGATAATTTCATTCGCACCTAGGTTCATTAGTGATCCATGAGAAATATAAAATAACTTTTGGTTGAGGTTTGGGTATTCAAATACTCCCAAGATTAATTATAAAAGAAAGGTCATATAATTCCACACAAGGCAGAACGGTCATCACGGTGCCTGTGGATAGGCCAGCACACCGCGGGTTTCTGCTTTCCTCACCCTGCCTCTGCTGTTTATGGCTGCACAACTCTGCTGTGGTTTAGACCTGAGGTGTCCCCCGAAAGCCTCATGTGTGTGTTAGATGGGTGGGTCACAGGGTCACTACACCTGACTTGCTTTTAGGAGGTGGGGTGTGGTCAGAAGGGGCAGCTCACCGCGGGTGTGACCTGGAAGGGTATCTCTCCCTCCCTGGTTCCTCCTTTTACTCCGTACTTCCTGGCTGCCATGATATAAGCAGCTTTCCTCCACCCGGCTCTTCTGTCATGCTATTTCTGCCCTGAAGCTGCCAGTCATGCATGGACTGAGATCTCTGAGACCACAGGCCAACACGAAGCCCTCCTACTTTAAATTGTGTTTCAGAGATTGTATCCCAGTGACACAAAAGTGACTGAGGTACACGCTAAGCCCACTTTTCCTTCTCTATGAGGGGAGAAGGTAAGAGTCCAGGAATAAGCCCTTCCTAGGGACATGATGGAGTCAGTGCTTCAGTGTCCACTGAGTCTGTCTTGCAGACCCCTGATGGCCGGTAGAAAAGTCTTTTAACCACCTGGTATCTTCATGTCAATGACAACCACAAGAAAGCAACCCACTCGTTCTCTGAGCCATTTTTCTGGTTGCACAGTGTACCTCACCTGAGGGACTCCACATCCAACAGCAGATGTATTTCCCAGTCACCCAGAAAGACTTGCCCTAGTGACAGGCTGAAGTCAACATGGTAGGAACCACTTTCACTTGATTTCCGTTGGTCATTTCTTGTCCCTAGAGCGTACTCATGTCCAGCTGGAATCTGGTAGAGATGATAACTCAGTGGGAATTCTGGCTCCAAAAACATACAGGGAAAAGTGTCCTTTCCTTTGACTATACAGTTTCTCTCACAGGACTCCTCCACCTACCGTCCTTCTAAACTTCTAATCATTAATAGCACGCACTCTGGTCTTAGACAACCTGAGTTTAAATGCTGCTCTACCACCTCCTACATGTGAAACTTATTGCCCCCCCTCCACATCTCAGTTTCTAACACCTGAAAATGTGGGTAATAAACACACTGTCTTTATGGGATGGTTACAAGGATTAAGTGAGTTTACGTATGTGAGGCACTTAGAACCGTGTATAGAATGTAGTGCCGACCATATGAGTGTTTGTCACTTTATCACTGCTTCCTCATCCTTCAGCAACATCCCATAATTAGCAGTGTTCTTCAAACGTGTAATCTCAGGAGAAAGGAAAGAGACCATCCTGTCAACTCTCAGAGCACCGACTGAATCTGTCAGCTTGCAAAAACACAGTACAGCACTCTTTTTCTGTCAGTTTGTTGTGATCTCAGAGCGGCTCTGTCCTTCCTGTTTTGGGGACAGTTCCTCTTTTTCCAGAACTTTCTGTTTACACACATTTCCGTATATCCACCCTTCCCTGTGGACACCAAGAGAAATATATATCTATTTGTATATATAAATAGATATATCTATTTACATCCATATTTATATATATTTATATATAAATATAGATATGTAATATAACATATTTTTAAAGACCCAAATACCCAAATATGTCAATCCCACCAACATCATGATCAATTCCATACAATGAACCAAGGAAACGGGCAGTTCTGCTATTCCCTTTACACTCCCTAAATATGGGAAGCACATAGGAGAACCCTCTGGGCTTTTAAAATATTTTCCCTCAATAGTCATCTGTTTAAAACCTACAGTAACAGAGGAGTTGAATTACTACTCCTCCGAGGTAGATCTCCAGACTAGATCGGTCTTGAGTAAATTTGTGGACGTTATTCCAAAGCACCACACGACACCTTCCTGACCTTGAGCCCTAGTCTTCATGCCCACACAGCCCCTTGGAAACCAAGTCCATTGTCTTATGAAACATGGGGGGAGGACGTGGTAGAGAAGGGTGCCTTCACTGTGACCATATGTGTGCCCCACTGTGCAACTCTAAGTCTTCCTCGTGCCTCTCCGTGTGTGGGGGGGGGCACATTATATTCCAGACATTTCCAAAAAGTTACTTACCAGGTTCCAAGTAAAACAAAAGCCCATAAGTTGACACTTTCTTTTCTTTCTCCACCAAACCTGTTCATGTAGAAATAAAAAGATTTTTAAGTCTAAAGGTTGGGGGGAAAAAAAGCTTTAGAAAATTTAAATCAGCTACCCACATTAAAGGAAGACTCTTTAATTCTAGATCTATAGCTAGAAGATCAAAAATAGGAATAATTAAAGCCTGAGATGTAACTGTTAAGAAAGGCACTTCTTATCCTCCTCGCCAAGTCCTTAAACAGGTAAACCACGTATTTAAAAAAAAAAAAAAAGCACTTAGATCTGAAAATCCCAATGGGAGTTTTTTTCACGTTTAAGACATAATGAATTCTGTCTTCAGAGACCATGGAGCAGAGTTTGTTAAGCTCTGTGAACTGTCAGTTGAATAATTATCTAGCAGAGCCTGTGTGTAGGTGACTCCCTGTGATTCAGCTTCTTTCCTGTTTTGAAACAGAAGGTTATTAACCTCTGGAACACAATTTGGCAGAGTCAGGAACGTCAGTTTTATGCAAACAGTATTTCCTTTTTGTGGCCTTCCTTTTCATCCTACGATATTTGACTTTTAAAAGTCTCATAAATGTACTGAATTCTACTCAAACACCCTTTCCAAATGCCCCACAAAGCATGTAGAACTTATTTAAAAAACAAAACAAAACAAACAGCCCTTTTCCAGGATGGTCAGGGCCAGATGAACGTTATGTCAAAACCCATGAACTATCTGACAATTTATATTCCAAAGAAAAGGTGAAGTAGACACGTTAAGGGTCATATGCAAAATAAGTATTCTGAGGGAAAAATCTAATTACCGCTGAACCTGTTGGTCTTTTAATATGATTATAATTTTAAATTGTGACTTTAAAAATCTCTGGGTACTTGGATGTTATTTCCAGTCTCCATGTTAGACGCTATCGCTGCGGCTTCCCTTTAACCTAAAGGTAATCTGAACAGCTGAAGAATGGGCTCATCTTTTTGTTTCATGGGCCTGTTCATCATATTTTGAAACTAACTTACTTAGCCTTGTTCCCCACAGGATGCAACCTACCCTCAAGCAAAGACAATGGGTTCCATTATCCTAACCTGAGTAAGGAAAAGCCGGGCAATGAATTCGAGACCAGGTACAAAAAAAACGAAGTGGAGCAAAGACAGTCCCTGGTTTGCTGATATCCCAAAAGCATCTTGCATGGGAGTCAGACAGGATCATTGACTATACCTGACCAGGTAGAAGCGGGATTTGCACAAATCCCACTCAAAACTCATTCATTGAGTATAGAAGGGGAGAGTAAATAGCCCACCTATTTCAGAGATCTCCAGCTTCCCCTAAGTGTAGTAAAACAGGATATTGCATTATTCTTTGCTTTCAAAGCAGAAAATCACCTACTAATGTTACTGCTGATGTCTGGATCATCTGCCATGAATCAAAATAGGCCTGAAGAAGGCAAGAGATTTATTCCTTCACTGTCAGGGTGGAATTGGAGATGAGAGAAGGGTAAGGAGCAGGAATTCCATCCTGGACTCTGTCCCCAGCTAAAAATCACCCTAGCTTTGCAGTCTCCATTACCTATGCAGAGAAAGGTGGTTAGCGAAAAGGCAGATCACTAAAGCAGCTCTAACTGTTCTTCATGGAACCTTATTTCTAGACTCGTCAGTCTGGACTGTGCCTTAGGGGCTGAAACCTGGTAACCACCATAAGCACTGGACAGCCAACACACATGGGTACAAGGATGAAGCAGAAATCCTGCAAACACAAGCTTGGTAGTTTCCCTCTGGAATCAGGAGTTAAGTTGTTAGAGTGATTCCCTTTACTCTGATTGTTTTCCAGCTCACTCCAGCCTGGAAGGGTACGTGTCTGTGTGACTTCCTCTTACTTCAAAACAAGCTCCCA
>PVJO010032316.1:0-13199 GCA_004026905.1 Hystrix cristata
TGAGTGTGTATGTGTGTTTTGGAGGGGGGCAGGAATTTGAAGCACGTACCCTACCACTGAGCTATGTCCCCAACTCCAGTTTAGATACTCTTTATAGTTGCCATAAGCATTTTGTATGATTTTACTGTGTGCATACAAAGTGTTTTTTGTTTTTTAGGTTGTTTGCAATTTGTTATTTTGTTTTTCGTGGGACTGGGGATTGGACCCAGCTTCTTCACACTGAGCTACATCCCTAGACCTTTGTTTGTTTTTTGGGACAGGATCTCACTAAGTTTTCCAGGCCAGGCTCAAATTTGTGATCCTCCTGCCTCAGCTTCCCCAGTGCTGGGATTACAGGTGTGCAACACCATGCCTAGCTTTATTTTTTATTTTTGTGGGCTCAAGATCGTTAAAAATAGTTTTATGTATTGCAAACAAAACAAATTCAACCTATAGGTTTCCTCTGGACAAATTTTACACTGAGCTAAGGAGAGCAAAATGAATTTGGGCCATATGCAAGCTTGAAGAGCAAGGTGAAATAAGTTCTGGAGACCAGGAATGGGTGACTCTACCCAAAACCAGGCACTCGGAGGTTTCTCCAGAAGTGTACTCCTGCACTTGTCTGGGGGATGGTTTTGCTTTCTTCTGCTTACACTGTGGTTCCTGATGAGCCTTACTTTGTCGTATCCATCTGTTCTAGGCAGCGACACCCTGGCATCACGGCAAGAGCCCGCTACGGATCACGCAGACTCTGTGGTGAGGGTGTGGGTGGGAAGGGCAGGGCCAAGTGACCCGAGAAGGCCTCTGTTGTGTGCTCAGTAGCATATTTTACTTGAAAAGTGGCTTTGGACTTAGAAATATAAATATTCTGAATTGAAAATGTACTACTATCTGGATGTGGTGACCCATGCCTGTAAGCCCAGCCCTCAGGAGACTGAGGCAGGAGGATCGCCACAATTTTGAGGCCAGACTGGGCTATATAGTGAGTTTAAGGACAGTCTGAACTGCCTAGTGAGATCCTATCTCAAAAAAAAAAAAAAGTATCACTCTAAAACATATAATACCCCTATAATCCCAGCTACCTGAGAGGCTGAGGGAGAAGGATTACGACCTTGAGGCCAGCCTGGGCAACTTAGCAAGACCCTGCCTCAAAAGAAAATTTACAAAGAGCTGGTGTTGTAGCTCAGTAGTAGAGCACTTGCCTAGTATAGTTCAATCCCCGGTACAGAAACAAAACCACACAATAGAGTGAGCCTGTGTAGAAAGCTTCCTGATTTCTCCATTCTCCACTTGAACTGTATGATGCAAGGGTTCAGTCTGTTAAGTTTGAGTTTGCGCTTTCTCTTTGTTCTTTCTCTGAAGAAGGAAGATAATATGTTTGGCCTGGAGGTCTCTCATACTTGTGTAATCTCTTCAGGAAGATCAGTTGTCATCTCGGGCCATAGAATGCTACCCAGGAAGCCGCCCTCAGCTCCCGAGCACTCAGTCACCCCTTCTTGACTGGCACATTCTGTTCCTAAGGTCTTTGTAGCCAGAGCATGTCGTAATGGGACAGCCTGGCTCTTTGTCACTTCAGCCCACTGAAGCGGTCCTCCAGGGACCTGATAGAGAGCCCTGCATGTGTAGTCAGTCCTCAGTGAGTGATGAATGATAAGTGATTCAGCTCTCGGCTTAGGTGAATATTTGTTCATTACATTGTACTTTCCTCTTAGTTGCTGTTAGAAACATTGCAAGATGAGCTGAAGCTGTTTAATGAAACTGCCAAGAAGCAAATGGAGGAGTTACAGGTGAGGGGCAGATACCACCCGGAGTCAGAATTATCATTTCCTACCACCTTAGGCAGATTAGAGAGGAATCTTTCTTTCCTATTTTCAGTTTAATAAACTATTTGGGAATAATTGTAGATTTACACAAAAGTCCCAAAGACAGAAAATGCAATTCCCCTAATAGTAACATACTATCATTGTACATTTTTCAAAACTAAGAAACAAACATCGTTGCATTATTAACTTAATTCCAAGACTTCATTTAGATTTCACCAGTTTTTTCCCACTAATTTCCTTTTTCTGTTCCTGAGAACTCTTAGAAACATTCCCATTGAGGGCTGAGGATGCAGCTCAGTGGTAGAGCACCTACCTACTGCCTAATGTGTTAAAGGCCCTGGGTTCCATCCCCAACACCACAAAAAAAGAGAAGTTCACATCTCCAGGGAATGAGGCAGTGTGCAACTGTGTAGGTTGCTCAAAGTTGGCAGGTGAGACCTGGTAAAATCCATGCTGCATTTCAAGGAAGAGACCTGTAGTAAGAAACCCAGATTCTTGCATCTGGACATCTTCAAATCTTGGATGGATCATGGAGTATTGCATGGGACACAGAGGAATTCATGACTCTAGTTTAGATACAGAAGTCTGTAGCATAGAGGAGCAATTCCTAAGCTCAGCACGGAGTCCAAGACAGAAAAACGCCAAGTCTGTTAACATCCTGTGGCCTTCCTCGGTGGAATAGAAGTGTAATGTTCTGCTATGAGTTTTGTCTTTCTGTGAGTCAAGAGTTTTGTTTGTTTTTTTCTTTTGCAATACCTTTCCTTGCAGGCCTTAAAGGTAAAGTTGAAGATGAAAGAAGAAGAAAGGGTTCAATTCCTAGAACAGCGAACCTTATATAAGCATCAAGTTACCGATTTTACAAAAGCGCTGGAGGAAATGGAGCAGCTATTAGAAATGTAATAAAAGGAGAGTGGCCAGATGGCTCCTTGGGGATGAACTCTCAGAGGAAGCCACGTGGGACATCTTCTTGGCCATGGTCTTCTAGGACTTGCCATCCCCAGAGTGAAAACAATTTCTTCAATTGAATTAGGGCAGTTTATTGCTGGAACAGCAGGTCCCCCTGTAAGCAAGTTTCCTCGTCTTTAGATTGGTTGACTCTCGTAAGCCTCACAGTGGATAATGGAGGCTACAAGAAGGGGACCTGGAAGCTTGACTCCGCCTCTGTGGCATCAACAACATACCCTTAGATCAAGAGATAAAGCCAAGCAGAGAGGCACACATCTGTGATCCCAGCACTGGGGAGGCTGAGGCAGGCAGAGGATCACTTGAACTAAGGAGTTCAAGGTACACCTTGTAACATAGCAAGACGCCAGCTGAACAAACAAACGAATCAGAGACTAAACCAGCCACATGGGAGGATCTAGGCAGCCATGTTCAGGTTTGCAGAAAGAAATCCTTGATTATAATTGGAGCACCTTAATTACAGTGGGAGACGACATTGAGAAGCCATGCTGTCCCCCTCTTACTTGCCACACATTGTGTCCTGTCCCGGTTGGACTCTGTACTTCATTGTAAATTTATGAACTTGAAGTTGCTTGAAGTTTTTTGGCTTAATGGGCTGAAGGTATTGATAATAACACCTGAAAAAATACATCTGGAGCTTTTAATATAAATCACATTCGCTTTTTATTTGAAGTATTACTTTTAAGCCAGCTGTGGTGGTGCACACCTGTAATCCCAACACTCCGGAGGCCGTGGCAGGAGGATCACCAAGAGTTTGAGGCCAACCTGCACTACAAAGTGAGACTGTGTCTCAAAAAAAAAAGTACACCCTGGAGGAAAGAGGGTGGGCTATCGTGAGGAAAGCTCCGATAGCAAGCTTTTCTTGATATTTGTGTCTTTTTATACTGTCCAAATCTCCAGGAAACTCGTGGGAACTTCTGTGTATGGGTCTGAGAGTTGGTGCTGGGATTCCACACCTCAGGCTGACCTCAGGTCTAGGCCATCCTGTCGAAAACCTGCTGGAGTTCTCCCAAGAAGTCCATGTGCAGGGCTTTGGTAACTATTCTGCAATTTTGTAATTAACATCACACCTACTTCCCCAGCCAGTTTTGCTACACCCTCATCCCTAATATCAGTTATATCTCGATATTTTGAGAGAAATCCTAGTTAAGGAGTAACTTTCACCAGTGAAAAGTTTCACCTCCTGCCCATTTTCAGGATGGCTGCAGTT
Source organism: Hystrix cristata (assembly GCA_004026905.1). Lineage (NCBI taxonomy): Eukaryota > Metazoa > Chordata > Mammalia > Rodentia > Hystricidae > Hystrix > Hystrix cristata. Next base: position 3,976 of record PVJO010032316.1, read on the forward strand.
TAAAAGATTGTTTAAATTTTGTAATTGCCATTTCTAGCAGAGAAAAAAAAAAAGTAATACTTTCTTCTTGGAAGAAGAGGGTGGGAAATGCACCTGGGATTCTTACTTCCTTGCCAGGCTTCACAGGAGGCCTACTTATAGAAATGTAACTAACTGGGTGGCAACCCATACTCTCTCCCAAGGTAGAGACCCTGTTTGCTTATGGCCAGGTCTCACAAAACATCTTGGCCCCAGGGCATCACTTAGCAAAGCTGGCCAGCATTTGTGCCCTTTCCTTGGCTCTTGTTTGGCCTCTACAGAAGACACATGGAGGTGTTACAGGGTACTCAGTGATCTAAAGCTTGAATAAATTTATACATTACATAAATTCAGCAAATGTGGTTTTGCACCTTCCACTTTGTTAGATGCTATAGGAAACTCTAGCATAACATTACTCACCTCAAAGATGCTTACAGCCTATTTGGGGAAACAAAATTTGCAGGTAATAGGCCAGTTTCAAAACAAAGGTCAGACTTTGCTAATGGCCCATGCTCCAGTGTGGTTGAATCCCAGCAGGTAACTGGCCCAGTTTGGTTAAGGAAGGCTTGACAGAGGAGGCAGACTCGAGCAAAAGGAGAGTAACATCTGGAGGCTGGCTAGGAAGTTGAGGGTATAATGTGGGTGCAGGAACTCCAGTTGGATTTGTTCAGAGGGTGGGGGATTGTGTCCACTTAACAGAGCACTTGTAACACACCACACGAGGTGCTTACATATGCTCCCTATCTAACATGCATTATGTCCTACAAGTCATGCGTTTTGTTTGAAACAGGGTCTCACTGTGTAGTTCAGGCTGGCCTCAAACTTACAGCGATCCTCCTGGCTCAGCCTCCCAAGTGCTGGAATAACAGGCGGGCGCCATGATGCCTAGCTTCAAATCGCAATGGTGATATTAAAGTTCAAAACTTAAATACGGCAAAGATCCCCTTTATAATCTTGCCCCCAACTTGTTTCAGTGTCCTCTCTCCCCATGCCGTGCACACAGTGTCCTGATCTTATTCTGCAAGCATTCCGGTTCCCTCTGAACTGAGAACTCTCAACCTGGACTCTTAGGCTCAAATTACAACCATCTTTAAGACTACCAAACCAAAAAACACCTTTGGGATTGAGGATGTGGCTCAGTAGTAGAGCTTGTACCTGGCATGCTCAAGATTCTGGGTTGATCCCTAGCTCTGCAAACAAAACACCTTTCCTGTATTCACAAATTCCTCAAGGTATGTGTTTACTCATTGTTTTCCACCTCTCCCAGTGGACCTTAAAAACAAATGGGTTGGTGATTTAGCTTGGTGGTAAAGCACTTGCCTAGCAAACACCTCACCCTGAGTTCAATCTCCAGCACCCCACCCCAAGCCACAAATTGGGCTTCAAATAAATAAAAATAACACAAATGGGCTGGGCAAGGTGGCGCATGCCTGTAATTCCAGCAGAAGGCTGAGGCAGGAGGATCACCACCCCTCAAAGCCAGGTTGGGCTACATAGTGAGTTCAAAGCCAGCCTGAACTACACATAGTCTCAAAATGTTGCAGAAATTGAGGGTCAGGAAACCCAGTGCCACTCAGAAACTTCAGGGTTTTTGTAGGTTTTTATATCATTCTGTTTCGCTAGCTCCCTCATTCCCCATATAAGGAAAAGATTTAAAAACTTCCATATGATTGTCCCCGAAACGTGCACAGGTATACTTCGGCAATATTAGCGAGGGGCACATAGGCAGTGGGTACAGAATGTGAGAGGAGGAGGGTTGGATTACACAAGCATGTGATTAGAGACAGGTTGGGTCAGCCAGTAACCATTTCCAAAGAGCTGGCGGAGGATTTTATGACTCCTTGCCGGAACCCAGAGCCCTGGGCCCTGGGGCTTTCCTGACTCAAAGACAAAAGGAAACTCGGATCTAAGGCTGCTAAATTAGGCAAATTCATACAAAGAATAAAGGTTATCAGAGGCTGAGGGATAGTGGGAGAGCGTCGTACCACCCAGTTTCTGTTTGCAATGATGGAAGAGTTCTAGAAAGGATGATGATGGTTGCGCTGCATTGTGAATACATGAAATGCTACTGAACTGCACTTCAAAATGTTTCAGGGCTTTGGGGTGTAGCTCAGTGGTAGGGTGTGTGGCATGGGAGAGCTCCTAGGTCTGATCCTCTGCAATGATTTTATTGCACTTATTTTTTAAGAGGGGTTGCTGGGGACCGAACTCAGGACTTTGTGCTTGTTAGGCAAGCACTCTACTGTTATCAGGCAGTTACTGTATTCCAAATAAATGTTACCGGGTTCTAGATTGCTCGCCTTTCCTTCTGGAGTTAGATTTTAGGTTCTTCTCGCCTCAAACAAAGAATTGAATGAAACAAGCCAAAAGTGGTGACAAAGTTTATTTAAAATGAAAAATACAGGGGCTAGGGATTTAGCTCAGTGATTGGAGTGCTTGCCTTGCAAGCACAAGGCCCAGAGTTTGATTCTCAGCACCAAAAAATAAAAAAATAAAATGCAAAGTAGAAATTGGGAGAGGACCTAGCTCTGCAGAGTGAGTTTGGGCCAAACAAAAAGTAAAAAAAAAAAGAAAATATGTACCAAGTCTGAGAGACATGGTATGGACTATCATGAAAAGATACGATAGCACCGGTTCCTCATGGCTTCCTTTATTTCATAGTATCTAAATCTCGAGGAAACCCGCAAGAATTTCTACATCCGGGTCCTGAGAGGCAGTGTTGGGATCTTACACCTCAGGCTGACGTCAGGTCCAGGTCGTGTTTGTGAGAAGTCGCACCTATTTGGGATCTTGTAATTAACAGGTCACACTTTTTTCCCAGCCAGTTTTAGCCACACCTCTCTCCTACCTCACTACCATTTAAGCTAAATCTCCAATCTCTGACTACAAATCTGAGGAAAAGAATTTTCAGGATGTGTCAGAAAGAAGCACAAGTAAGGTTCATTAGGCAAAGACAGTACAGGACATGCCTGAAGAGGGGAGTGTGGCTGCTCGGACAGATGCAATGCCATGGTTAAAGTGGGAACATTTGTAGTCCTATTGGGAGGTGCTGTGAAAAGCCCAGGAAGCAAGTGCCCACCCCTTCCCCTTCCTCAGGCATGGGCAGGGTTTTGTTTTGTTTTGTTTTTTCACATTCTCTGAATTAGCTCAACCTGTTGTTCACTTTCTTAATTGGGTCTATTTATGGCCTTTTAGTGATGGGTCTGGTGGGGAAGGAGTATAAATCTGGCCCAGGCGTGTTGACATGGAGACAGTTATTGTTTTAGGCCCGTGGCCTATACCTTACTTTCTTAATTGAGCCTATTTATGCTGTTTTAGTGATGATTCTGCTAGGGAAGAGGAGTAAAGCTAGCCAAGGAATGCTGCATGTGGCTGCCTTGGGTAACTTTGACCAAGTCCTGGAAGTTGCAGTCTTCTTACCAAGTAGGATTTTTAGTTATAATTTTCTTGTCTCCTTTCTACTTATCTTTTATTTCTTCTATCCTACTGAGGTAGGGGAATAGGGCGTGGCAAAAGCTGGCTGGGAAAGTAGGTATGACCTGCTAATTACAAAATCCCAAACAGATGTAACCTCTGGGGAGCACAGCCTAGACCTGACGTCAGCCTGAGGTACGAGATCCCGACACGGCCTCTCAGGACCCGGATGTAGAAATTCTCTCGGGTTTCCTCAAGATTTAGACACTAAAAAATAAAGGTGGCTGTGAGGAGCTGGTGCTATCATATTTTTGCATGCTAGCCCATACCACGTCTCTCAGGTGCAGTACGTATTTTTACTTTATTATTTTACTTTTTCTTTATTTGGCCCAAACTTGCTCTGCAGAGCCAGTGTCTCCCAATCTCCATTTTGCCTTTTTAAATAAACTTTATCATCACTTTGGCTTGTTTGGTTCAATTCTTTGTTTGAGGTGAAAAGGACCTGGAATTTTAACTCCGGAAGGAGGGGTGTGCAATCCAGAACCCGGTAATGTTAATTACCCGATAACACTACTTCACAACTACTTGGGAAGCTGAGGCAGGAGGCTGGCAAATTTCAGGCCAGCGTGTGTAACTTAGCAGAACCCCCTTCTCAACATTAGGACTGGGGGTATATATAGTTCAGTGGTAGAGCACTTGCATAGCCTGCAGTGAGACTCTGAGATCAGAAAAGGAGAATAATTCTATTGCAGAAGAAACTGTAGCCCACCTGATATTACACCGTGTTATGGGTTAGATCTAGAACATCCCCCCAACCCTCACGTGCTCAGAGGCTGGGCTTTTGGAAAGTGACTGGATCTCAGTTCCTGACTCATCTACTCGTGAGTTCAGCGTCCAGGGTGTAGTTAGGAGGCAGCATCTGGCAGGAAGAGGCGGTCACGGGTGGAGGCGGAGGGGGCGGGCAGTGACGTGAAGGGCGGATCTTCCTGCCTGGCTCCTCCTCTCTCTGCTTCCTGGCTGTCGTAGTATTTAACTACGTACGTGGCGGCCCCAACACATAGATTCCAAAGTCTTGTGTACTGCCAGTGAAGCGTGTACTTGATGGGGGACGAAGAGCGGCTACATTTATTGAGGATCACGTCAGGACGAGAGAGAGGAAAAGGGCCCAAAAAGGGCAAGAAAGAAAAAGCCGGCATGTACTTTGGTCTGGGGTTGTGTAGAAGTAGTCCTGGGTGGAAGTGAGGGGTCTCCTGGGCTCCGATGAAGACAGAAGGAGCCCTGTCTTCTGCTCAGGTGCTTCCACCCTGTCTTCCTGGCTTGGAGCCGACTGACCATGGACTGAAAACATGACTCAAACCTCTCCTCCATTAACTTGTGGGTGTTGGGTATTTTTTCCCCGCAACAAGAAGATGACTAAGATATACCGTAACTCCAATAATTTTAGATGTACCTGTGGAGATTGGGGATGTAGCTCAAGGGGTGAAGCACTTGCCCAGCAAGCGCAAGGAAGACCGTGAGTTTGATCCCCAGCACCCCCCTCCACCAAAAAAAGATGTATCTGTGGATCTGCAGAGACAGCAGGGGCAGTGGAGACCAAAAACCCGTGGTGGCAGAGGCCCAAATGCAGAGGCTGAGGCTGATCCTGAGGCTGCCACCAGCAGAGAAGGAGGAGGCCAGAGGTTCCAGGCCTAAGGCTGCTGCTGGCCGCGACCTAGGAGAGAAGGCTGAAACCCAGAGAGGTTGGTGGTAGAGCGCCCTAAAAAGGCAGTCAGAGCTGTAGTAGGGATCTAGAAAACTGCCAAAGGGCCCACAAGCCTCAGCCGCAGTAGGGCCCACAGGGACAGGTAGAGTTTCCAGAGGCTGTAACACTAGGGACTGTAACAGCAAGAACTATGATGCTAAGAGGCACTGACACTCAAGGCTTGGAGCTGCGGCACTGAGGGCTGATAACCACGGGCACTCAGAGCCCAGACCCATTAACTTTACCAGAACAACACTTTGCCAGTTTGAGATTTCCATCTGAATTGGACAAAAGAACCTTCAGTGTCAGAGACTCATGTGCAAAAACTAATGCATGGGCCGCTTGGTAAAACATGTAGACTAGCTAAGTATGGTGGCACACATCTGCAATGTCAGCACTTAAGAGGCTGAAGCAGGAGGGTCACAAATTCAAGGTCGGCCTAGGCTCCATAGTGAGATCTGTCTCAAAAAAGGACTGGGTGTGGTGGTGTATACCTGTAATTCCACCATTCTAGGAGGCTGAGGCTGGAAAATCACAAGTTCAAACCCTACCTGGGCAACAGAGCAATTTAGGAAGACACGGTCGCCAAAAAAAAAAAAAAAAAGACTGGGGTGGGCTGGGAATGCTGAGATATGCTCAGTGTGAAGGCCCTGGGTTCAATCCTCAGTACTGGGGCATGGATAGGGGTGGGAAAAGGAAGAAAGGGTTGGGGACATAGTTTGGTAGTTCAAGTAGTAGAGCATTTGTCTACTGCATGTGCAAGGTCCTGAATATAGGCAAAGGACATGATCTGACAAGCCACAGAACAGTAGGAGATTTACAGATATAAAATGATTCTCTGCCTCATTTGTAAGAAGAGAAATGGAAATTACAACTACCCCAAGGCATCATGTCTCCCATATCAGTATGTAAAAGTTCCAGAATTTTTTATTCACTTTTGGCGATGCTGGGGGATACAGGCACTCTGATAACACTGCTGGTGGGAGTGCTCACTAGTGTGATTCTATGAAGGGGAATTTACCAATATGAAAATTATAGCCATTTATGGTGGCACACCCCTGTAGTCCCAGCACTCGGGAGGCTGAGGCAGGAGGATAACCGCAAATTTGAGGCCAGCCTGGGCTACACAGAAATATATACAGTATACCTGTAAAGGCAGGACGATTATGAGGTCAAGGGCAACATAGTAAAGCCCTCACCATCTACTCTAAAAATATATACAATTTCTTGCTCATATATAAAATTTCAGAATGTTTAAGAAACTAACAAAGGGATTACTTACAGGGGGAAAAGAGACAAGAGGCAAAGGAGACTTCTTACTGTTTTTTTGTTTTTAGAGACAGGGTCTTGCTATGTAGTTCAGGCTGGCCTTGAATTCACTATGTAGCCCAGGCTGGCCTTGAACTCATGGTGATCCTCCTGCCTCAGCCTTCCAAGTGCTTAGATCACAAGTGTGTACCACCACACCAGGCAGCTTTTTTATATTTGAGCATATGAATGTACTATCAAAAAATTTTCTTAATGTACTGGGTATTGAGACATGGGCCTGCTAGTCAGGTACTCTATCACTGAGCTGCAGCACCAGCCTTTCTTTTACTTTCTTTTTCTGTTACTTTCTCTCTCTCTCTCTCTCTCTTTTTTTTTTCTTTTTCCTTTTCTTTTCAGTACTGGGTATTGAATCCAGGAACTTTGCACTAAACTACATCCCCAGACCTTTTAATTTTTTTGAGACAGGGTGTCACTAAGTCACTAAGGCTCAAAATTGTGATCTTTCTGCCTCAACCTCCCAAAGAACTGGAATTACAGACATGTTCTACCACACCAGGCTCCAGTTGTTAATTTCTAAAAATAAAAAAATTTTAAATAAAGTGATGTAGAAGATATTGAATTGGGGTGTTGGTCTGGCTCCTGATCTGTTATTAGCAATTTTTTTTAAATCTTTGAATTTCTTATCCATATTCCTACAACTGATGCTTATCATGTTGTACAGGGGTTGGTGGCAAACTCAAGATTTGCTCATTTTTGCAGAGGGAAGTCTTGAGAAAAACCACCAAGACTCAGCTATCCAATTATAGCCTTTGTATACAAACTTCTTGGCCCCTCAAGAAATAAAAGACAGTACTAAAACATCTAAGCAATTAATTTCAGCCAGAGTTGAAACAACTCATGCAACTCTGCGTGATTAGCCACTTGCTTTTTATTGGGGGGTGGGGGTGGTGCTGGGGATCAAAGTTACAGCCTTGTGCTTGCTAGGCAAGCACACTACCATAGAGTTAAATCCTCAATCCCCTTGGCACTTGCTCCTTATTAGGAAAGTCCTAGGATATAGGAAGTTACAAACTGGGCAATGGGTGTGGAGGAAGTCAGGTATGCTAAGAAGGACTAAAAATGCAACCAATGTAGCTGGGTGTGGTGGGCCAGGCCTATAATCTCAGCACTCTGAGAGGCTGAGGCAAGAAGATCAAAAGTTCAAATCCAGCCTGGGCAATTTAGCAATTTAATGAGACCCTGTCTCAAAATAAAAAAATTTTAAAAGGGCTAGGGATGTAGCTCAGGGCAAAGGCCCTGGGTTCAATCTTCAGTCACACATATATACATACGCGCGCAAGCACACATACACACACACACACACACACATTCTTTTCCACAAAAGATGAAAATGTGCTAAATGCTGTGCAGAATAATTAAGTATATAATCTTTTATTTTCCCCAAATTCAGCTCTCACAAATTTACTTGACCAATTTATTCTCAAATACTGGCCCTTTGGGCAATCAGTTCTGTTTTAATACTTGGCTTTCCCACAGAGATAGATTTCTGCAGTTTAGGAGCTGCTATTTTCAACACAAGAAGATACCATATTACCGATCAAAAGAAAAGACCCAAAAAAACGTCTAACCGAGTGACGACGCCAGCCGATTCCCAGTCCCGGGCTTGCACCCTGGCGGGGTCTGGGAACTGCTGTTTGCGGCAGGTCGCCGCTGATTGGCTCGCGTGCAGGACAAGGCCGGGCCTTCAGCACTCGGCGGAAAGTGAATGGCCACTGGAGACCCACCCCTCTCGCCGATTGGACAGAGCGCTGAAGCCCGGATTGGTACTGCCGGAAGGGATGGCTCAGTGGCACCTCTGGCTCTCCGAGCTAGGCAGAGATGGCGACTACGGCTCGGCTCCTTGGTCTGCGTGTGTCGAGCTGGAGGCTACGGCCACAGCTGCCACCCTTCTCCGGCCTGGTTTCCCGGCGGGCCCACTCGCTGTTGCCTGTGGACGATGCTATCAACGGGCTAAGCGAGGAGCAGAAGCAGGTAGAGAGACCGATCCTCTCCCCGACCCCACGGCCTCCTCCGGAGCACCCACTGTGCTCACGGGGCCTTGGGAATGAGGCTTGGCCCGAGGACTAGTTGGGCTGCCTGAGAGAGCGATTGTCCGGTGGCATCAGGCGTGTTCTTGGGTGTCTGCGAAACGACAAAGTATCTGGGTCGTAGCCAGCAGAGAGAATTCAGGCTTCCTTCCTAGTTCTATCCTTCCGTCAAGAGAGTTTCTAAACTCTTAAAGGTGTGTTAGCCCAAAGCCCCGGATTAATAAAAGCCTGGCACGTGCAGAGACCTGATGGAGCGGGCGGAGCTCCGCGCAGGGTCGGGGGTGGAATCTACCTGGAAAGCCTCCGGGTTCCCTCCTGCAGGCCTTGCAGGCCTGGGTAAGGAGCCTGGGTTTTATTCTGAATACGGTGGAAAGAGATGGGATGGCTTTATGTAGGAGAGTGGCATTGAAAAAATCATCTTCAGTACTGGAGAGACGTTTTTTAAATCATCAAGCTATCTAAACTGAGATTTTTAAAAGATCTTATTCTGAGAAAGCATAAACTAAGCCTCGAATTTTGGTCTGTGCTGTTTGGTGAGGTCGCTTGTGTCCAGGTTCCCTAAGTTTGTCCTCAGTAGTGGAGATGCTGCTGTAGTGGCTTGGTTTCAGCACCATCTGCCCACCTCTCTCCCTCTAGCTTCGTCAGACTATGGCTAAGTTCCTTCAGGAGCACCTGGCCCCCAAGGCCCAGGAGAT
>PVJO010032317.1:0-13334 GCA_004026905.1 Hystrix cristata
AGCATGCCACAACCCATTACTGAGTTTCTGCAGAAAAACTTCACATACTTGTTTCCTTTATTGGCAGGCACAGGAAGTAATACATATCTATGGAGCACTGGTATTCATATCTATGGAGCACTGATATTATTTTTCTAGATAGTATCACCTTTCCACCTTTCCATTTATTTTTATCCCACATTCCAATGCTAATTGGTGTGGTCTTGGTGGGGGTGGGGGGGCTGCTGGGGATCAAACTCAGGGCCTTGTGCTTCCTAGGCAAGCGCTCTAGCACTTGAGCTAAATCCCCAATCCCTGGTGTGGTCTTTATAATGATCTATGTATTTCATTGCCACAAACGTTATGTGACAAATAAAAGCAACTTCTTGAGATTAAAGATTATAGCACATTTAGTTTTTCCTGAAGATCAAAAATAAAAACAAACCTTACTTGATAAGGTTTAGGTGCTAGGCCTTACTTGATAAACCACAAATACAGCAAACGCTGCCAAAGAATGTGATATTCACTTCTCAGTGATTCTTTTTTTTGTGGGAGGAGTGCTGGGGCAAGGGATTCTTTCTTAAAAGGAACTCTAATGATGTACATTTACTTTCTAGCAAACCCCCACAACATCAGGTAAGGTAGCAGGACAGGCTAAAACATGAGTTACATGAATAAAATACACAAAAAAATTAGAAGTGACAGTTTTTAGAGCAGTTCATAGGCTAGGATTTCTTTTATAACAGAGACTATCGTGTGACCAATAATAAAAATGACAAGTTATCAAAATGTCTTCTGATCGTAACTCAGAAATGGCTGCCCAAACATATGCTCTGCATTAATAACTGTTTCTACTTCTCACCTGAAAATGTTACATACATTAGCACTCAAGTAACTGGAAATGATTTAATAAGACCTTTGTTTTAAACGTCACTGAGACTAGAGAAAAAAATTCATGTGAAACATCTCTTCATCTTCTATCAGTGTCAACATGGTCAATGTGTGAAACATTCTGTTAGCAACTTGTTTCAGGAAGTTCTAAGTTTGTAAGATGTGTTTATTTTTATTTTCCTACTACTGGTCTCAAATATTTTCTCTCTAGTAACTAATTAAATCCAAAATATATTCTACACTGAATATGTAGGTAGGGACAATGCAACTGACATTTAGTTCAGCATTTATTCCAAGTCATAAAATGAGGCCGATTTGCTTGTTTAATGTCTAGGAAGAATGTGGTCTGAGGTGAGTGGTAAAAGAGAATTACCTAAAGAAACTAAAAGCAAATAGAAAATTTGTCTTTTCTTCTGTCCTCCTCTTTGTTTTTCTTCTCTGTTCTTAACGGCCATCTAAAGGAGGTCAGACTGAGAATTATAGTTGTCAAAGGAATATAATCACATTTTATTTTTCTTTGCATTGAAAACATACTTGAGAAACCATTTGATCTTATTTTAATCTTGTTTACAGTTGAGTCTCAACTCTGAGACCCCGCTACCCCAGGGCTGAAGCTGGATACAGTACTTATTTCTTACCCACAACTCATACCATTATGCTGCAGGTACATTCACGGAGCAGAGGAACTATGGTGGTTATGTTGTGGCAGCCATGCAAAGTGTGTGTATTTTTAACTGGTTGGTCAATTCTGATGAGAAAACTTAAATTCTTTGCTCAAAAACATGCACCTACTTACTACTGTGTTATCAAAGTGGGCCCTCATATCTAATTATGACTCTACAACATACAAACATCTGCTTAGGAAAATGCCGGTTTTCAACTTGGACTACAAATTAAAATCATTTTGAAAATAAAAATGTCTGAATTTCTCTCAAGACTTACTGAAACGCTGTATACACTCCTATTTATGAGGAATATCTAAATAAATAAAAGAAGCTTTTAAACAGACAAATCAGACCTTGTATACCTGAGTCGCATGTACTTTAAAATGGACACCTGGTAATCGTATGAATTTAAAACAGGAGCTTGGCAGAATTAAGCTCTGAGCAAGAAGTGCTGGGTGCATGAGAATTTAACGGCACAGCCCACAATGACATGATATGCAAGAGAGAAGAAATAGGTCTGGATTTTAATCCTGGTTTTGCTACTTACTAGCTGAGTGATAGTGGACCCAATTTAATCTCTGACTCAGTTTATATGAAAGGGGAATATTAACATGAGCTCTAAATACAGGTTTCTTGTGAGAATAAAATGAATGAACTGATGTAGAGTTCTTAGAAGAGCCTCCCACATGCAACAGCTAAGTGGGCAAAGACATCGGTATAGCTGCCACTGTGCTATAACTTCAGTTATTTCAAATTAGTTATTGCCTATTGTTTAGCAAAAACTAAACAATAACGTTTAGCAATTTAATGTTATTTCCTTAAGGCCTATTATCTTTTTGCCCCTAAATGTTAATAATAATTACAGGTCATTACTTGCAAATATTATTTTTCCATGATTGGCTCCATATGTTCATTCGCACTGAGGCATGTTGCAAGCTGTACACAGCAGTTAGATATTGTTGGGTTTTATTTACTGCATTGTTACACTCTCTTTGTGTGCTCATCACAACCACCCCATGGGATAAATGTGACTCTCCCAGTCTTCACAGGAGGCTAAATCTTGGCCAGATCTACACCACTGCTCCCTAACATGGCTACGATACACACCAATTAGCTTTAAAATCAGTCTGCTTTCTTTTTAAGATACCAGCCCACCTCCCTGTATGAAAGATGAGTCTCATCACTTGCATACTGGCATTAAGATCATGCCATTAACCCTACGGCAGTGATGGCAAACCTTTTACAGCTTTCAATAATATAAACAGCCTGTTGCGGCATGTGTGCCATAGGTTTACCCCCACTGCTAGGGGAACCTGTGTACAAGAAAGCCAAGTGGCAAACTGACGAGAGGTGGTTGGCTAGTCCAAAACACAGGATTAGATGGGACTAACAAGGAGATATAAAATTTGGGGTCTGCAGGAAACAGGTTCTCTATCTGTTCATACTTGTCAAGTGTTAGCTTAACAAACTGTAATAGACCTCAATCTAATTTTCATCCCCTGGGATGACAAAACATTTAGAGTCACCTTTTGCACTTGTGCCTTTTATAAGGTAGCCACTACTCCACATGGCTAATGAAATTTAATAAAATAACATGAAATGAAATAAAATATAAAATTCAGTGTCCGAGTTGCATAAACCATATTTCTAATATTCAATGTAGTTAGTGAGTTGTATATGGGTATAACATTTATGTTAGACTTTTTTAAGGCAAGAATGTAGAAATATTAGATATAGTAGACTTCTTTACATGAATGATATTTATTATTCTTCAAAGATCTTAGATTTGCAAAAAAACAAAAAAAAATTAAAAAAAAGATCTTAGATTTGTAAAGATGATTCTAGAAAAATTTCAAAAAGTATCTTTTGCTGGGTATAGTGGCACATGCTGGTAATTCTAGCACTCAGGAGGCTGAGGCTGGAGGATCATCATGAGCTCTGAGGCCAGCCTGGGCCAGTGAACAGTAAGTTCAAGGCCAGCCTGTAATACACAGTGGGACCCTGTCTCAAAAAAAGAAAAAAATAGTATCTCTCAAATAACAAACCATGTAAAACTATAATTTGCCATGTAGATTTATTTAAACAAAAATAATTTTTTAAACTATAAAAAGTTCGAGAAATTTTTGGTGTACTGTTTTTAATCAGAAGTATATGAATTTCCAAATTTATAGGTAACAAAGATCATTTTAATTCTAGGATGCTAATAAGCACAACTCTCAACTGTGGGAATGACCTTTAAAGAAAATGAAAACTTGCGAAGAAAAAGATGAGTGGCAATTCCCAAAATAAGCAGGAATAAGTGACTCAATTTTTACTTAGGCTAATTCTTATTAGAGCTCTTGAAGAATAAACTGGCTCAGAATAGGCTGAACAATCAGACAACAGAAAACAGCTCCCAGGTTCCCTGTTTTGTTTTCTAGTCTTTTATTTCTAGTTGAGATGAAAATATTGACAAAGTTCATTTAAAAATCACTTTATTAAATAAATAAATAAAAATCACTTCATTCAGATGAATATTAATCTTGAAAGGGTCAGATAGTTAAAAATCAACACAAGTAAAAAGGTAATAGCATACTTTAAAATGTATTTAAAAAGAATTCTAGCAATGGTCACCTTAATATCTATCACCTCAATAAAAGTTGACACTGTTCATATATAAAACCTGTTTTAATGATTAAATGTTTTGATGCCATTAAGTTACAGAAACAGAAAACCTGAGATGGCACAAGATATGAAGAACAGACTACAGTACTTGAATAGTGCATGAGGACAGAAAGAAATAAAACAAATCAAATGGACTGGACAATATTTTTTTCTAAAATCCACAAAATAGCCTAAATTGAACTTTCTGTTGAAAATTTATGAAGAAATTTAGAACAAAAGGATTCACTCTGTTCATACTGAATGGCAGTAAAAGAAGTTTGGGAAAACAATGACCACAAGAGAGCTGAAGCTGACACCACTAACATAAAGGAATCAGTAAAACAAGACCAAGAAATAATTGTCCTCAGAAATCACAAAGCAAATACTAATCTTAGTTTAGCTTCAAACAGAATAAACCTCAGTTAACTAGATCAATGTGTGAGACTGATTACAGGACAATGCTTTAAATTTTAAAAGAAATAAGAACATTCATGGATTAAAACTGTATTTTACCAAGGAAGCATAATTTCTCTTCAATGACATAGATTGCTTTCACAGGCAAAGAAATTAGGGCAACGAGAAGGGCAAAAACCTCAGAATGTTACATAGAACAAGAGCATAGCAAAACCACAGCAGGATGTGTCATATGCTAAAATTAAAATAATACCCCAAGATGAACTTCCACTGTCTGTGAGAGACACTACAGTAAGTAAGTCCGAAACATACATGAAATGTTTTGTCACTGAGAAAGTATGACTGTGCCCTTGGACAAAAAAACTTTCTCTGAACCTCTAAGTAGCTAAAGGCTGCAGCCCTAGTGAGGATTCTTCCAGGGGAGGGGACTAGGCCTTGCTTCACCTCTGATTTGTTCCTGTCACCTTGGTCCAAGCTGGTGAAGGTAAAGGGCCAATCTGCACGCTCTGAAAACATGTCCTTGAGAACTCTGGTCTCAGGTGTCAGGTTGTTCCCCAAAAATGTAGAGGAAGAGCAAGACAGCAGTTGGCAGGGCCTGAGGCTTGCTGGGCAGCCACTACTCTCATGACAGAACCCCCAACCACCTTTGCACACTCTGGTGTTCCTGCTTCTCCCAAGACGATTCCTGAGCATGCCCCACCTGAAGGTGAAGTGTGTGGCCAGAGAGAAGTCAGTATGCCATTAGACTTTGAATCTTCATCAGTGAAGTTTAGCAAAACTAACTTAAGACAGAAACTTTTAACTACAAACAGTTGCCTACTGCACTCACTCACACATCCAAGTCTTCCTAGAGACTACTAAGCCCAGCACTGAGCTAACCTCTCCAGGGACAATCAAGAAACAGACCAGGGAGATGTTGGTCTGAAACGCTCTGTGTAGAAGCTTTGATTTATACTTTAGACAAGTGATTTTAAATAAAACCTCCAGTTATTTTGTACTTCATGCTTCTTTCTTAAACTTACTGTCTGAAAAAGTAATTTAGGTGATTTATTTTTAATTTAACAAACTAAAATATTCTTGTTTGTTAAAATAAAGACAAATAACTTTTTTTTCTCAAGGATGGAGTCACACTCTTCTCTTCTGGACTGTAATTAGTGGGCTTCCTTGGGGACAAGAGGATCAATGTATGAGAATGCTCAAGGGACACAGACCCGTCTGAAGGCTTTTTCACTTTTTGTTTCTGTAAAGTATTGCTCACTTGCAAAGCACATCTTCAGAAGGTAACAATAAGGAATCAGTTGTAAAAGTATTCATAGCTTCTTTTACAAGTTTATTACTGCTAATGGCTCTAAGAGACACTATGACCAAATTCTTGGCCCCTTAAAATTTGTAATTAAAGATAAATGTAGGTTAAAATTGTATACTATCACTCTGCTGGGCTATAAATACAATGGTAATGATTATTTAAGTCATCTTTATCAAAACAAACAATTTGGTTACTGATAATAAATTCTAAATAGTCTATAGCACCTTCTTGGGAAAACAAAGTATAATCCAAATATTTTACATTCTTTCAAATGTTACATTATTTCAATTAAAGTCTTCTCTAATATATTTACTGACCACTTATTATATTCAAGAGCTTATTCAGTACAACAGTGGATATCTAGGTTGAACAACCCTTACCTGAAATGCTTGAAACCAGAAGTGTATTTCTTGGGTTTAGTATTTTTTTGAGTACCTGCCTATACATAATACCTTGAAAATGGAAGTCTAAGCACCAAATTCATTTATATTTCTTATACACATACCCTGTAATTTTATATACTATTTTAAATAATTTTTCACATAAAATGAAGTTTCTGAATCACAGCTGAAAGGACATTGAGGCTCCTTCTTCCCTTAGGGATATGGAATAAACTGGGTGTTGTGCACCTGTGTTTTGTCTGCAGCCCATCACCTGAAGTCAGATGTGGAAATTTCCACTTGTGGTGTCATACTGGCACTCAAAAAATTGAGATTTTGGAGCATTTTGGATTTTGAATTTTCAGATTACAGATTGACCTATGAATAACAGAATCAATTTGATATGATCACTACAATTGTATGTATGCATAGAAATGTCACGCTAAACCCACAGATACATACAATTATATGTCAGTTAAAAATAAAAATACATTTAAAAATATGCTGTCTTTTATCTCTTGTAATAATTTTTGTCTTTTATCTCTTGTCTATTTTGTCTACCAATAATGTAGCTGCTTCAGTTCTCTTTTAGTTACTATTTGCTTAGAATATTTTTCTTTTTACTTTCAACACCTTTGTGTCCTTATATATGTAAGCTGAGTCTCATATAACATATAGATGAATTTGCTTTTCAAAATTCAGTCTTCTAGATATCTTTTAATAGTTGAATTTTATCTCTTTATATTTTCTCCAGTATTTTGTTATCAATTTACGTTTAATTTGTTTTCATCAATAAAGGATTTATTCCTGATTTTATCTACTCCCCCTGCCCTTTCGTGGCACTGGGGCTTGCATCTGGCACCTCTTGCATGCTATATAAGCACTCTAGCACTGTGCTACATCCCTAGCCCTTTTCATTTTGAGACAAGGTCTTGTTAAATTGCCGAGGCTGACCTTGAACTTGTGATCCTCCTGCCTCAGCCTTCCCAGTGGCTGGGGTTATAGGTATGCACTATAATGCCAAGCTCTCTGCTCTCTGATATATATACGATCTTCAATTCTTCCATTACTGCACTTTTTATTAAGCAGTTGATATTTGTAATTTTTTAAATGTTCTTTTTTTTTTTCTGGTTACCTTGAGGATTACAATTAACATCTTAAACTTATAACAACCCAGTTTGAATTATACTAACTTAGATTTCAGAGTATATAAACACTCTTGTCCTGTATATCTCTGCTCCTTTCCTCTTATATTGTTACTGTCACAGATTCCATCTTCATACATCATCTGCCCACTGACATAGATTTATAAATATTGTATGCATTTACCAATCGTATCACATAGGAAAAATAAACTACAAATGATACCAAAAGTATAATAGTACTGTTTTTATATTTACCTATGACATTACTTTCATTGAAATTTTTGTCTGTTTGTCTCTCTCTTTCTTTTTCTTTCTTTATTATCCTTATGGGTTTGTTTCCTTTCAATACAGCTGGACGGAGTCCCTTCAGTGTTTCTTACAGGGCAGGCTTGCTGGTAATGAACTCCTGCAGCTCAGCTTTTGTTTATCTGGAATTTCTTAATTTTTCCTTTATTCTTGAATGATAACTTTACCACATACCCAATCTTGGTTGACAGTTTCTTCTCTGATGACTTTAAATATGTTACCACACTGCCTTCTGACTCTCATACTTTCTGACAATTAACCAGTTCTTAGCATTATTGAGAATCCCTTGTACATGAAGATGCTTCTCTTTTGCTCCTTTTGAAATTCTTTGCCTTTGGGTTTTAATGATTTCATTATAATATTTCTTGGCCTAGACTTCTTTATTCTATTTGGAGTATGCTGAGTTCTTAGGAGGTGAACTTTCAGGTCTTTCTTTTGGGGGAGTAAGTTTTGGGCCATTATTTCTTCAAATATCCTTGCTTGCCCTCACTCTCCCCATTCTCCCTCTCTACTGAGGTTATAAAATCCACACTGTTCCAGCACGCTGCACCAGGAATGCTGGCCACCAAGGCTGAAGCTGCTACAGAGTGAAAAGTGAATTTGACCAAAATTTACCAGACTTCCCCCCGAATGCTGCAAGTGTTTTACAGCCCATAGTTCCAAAATAGTTGCCTCACACGGTTCTCGCCAATTCACTTGTTTTGGTAGAGACATGATTCTTGGAGCTTCCTACTCTGCCATCTTCCCTGATACCACCCAATAATAGCTAATATTTACTGAGCGCTTTTTCTGTGTCACCTGTTCTGAGTGACCCTATGAGGGAGTGTATTATTAAGATACCAATTTTACAATGAGAAAATTAAGGCAGACTAATGTGCCTAATCACAGAAATTGGGAATAGCTGGTCCAGGACACACAAAAGGTAGGTGAGCATCAGACTCAGGCTCCTTAACTGCTAAACTCCCCATACAGATACTTCAATAGAGGTAGAAAATGCCTTTCAAGTCCCCTATGATGAATGTTATCACCAGGTACATCTAAAATGTGCCATTAAAATAAAATTTAAAAAGAAATGCCAAAAAAAAGAAAATGCCTTTCAAATATCAAGTCCTTGTTACTTATTTTGAAAACAAGAAAACAAAAGCTCAAGTTAGTAAATTAGTTGTGTAAAGGTCACTCAAAGAGACTACTAATGGGGGCTGAGAATGTAGCTCAGTGGTCTGAACTTAACCAGCATGTTTGAGGGCCTGGGTTTGATCCTCAGCACTGCAAACAAAAACAAGTGTACTTACGGTAAAGAATGATACTTTTGCCTGGCACTTGCCAGCCCTTCTCTATGGTATCTCTGAGCACCTGAGCTTTTGGAGTCTGAATAAGAATGTTTTTCTAGTGGAAGGGATCTTTGCATGCCATGACAGAGTCCAGAATTTTCACCCTCTCAAGCAAGCTTATATGTTCTCTAGGAAGTCTGCTCTCAGGAATTAAATTCAGAGAAAAAAAAATATGGCCACATATGTCACCATTGTCTTTCCAGCACTCCCTACCTGATCCCATAATTATTTAAGTGTGAGTGTATTTAAAATCTTCTAAAGGAAGAAACTGTTTTCTATTTATTTATCTGCTTATTACTTCACTAGATAACCTATATATATTAGGTCAGAGCAAGTATTTGCTGAATGAATGGTAAATGAAACCTTGTTGCCAAGAATCATAGGTTAATTCTACTTATAATGTCACATTCGTAGAGTCACATCTACATTAGAGCCATCCTTGGTGGCTCAGAAAAAGTCTGTAAAGTGATAATCAAGGCTATTCAGTTCCCTCAAGTGGCTCATATGGTTTTTAGGGTTGAACCTTAATTTATATACTTCTTTTTTGTTTGTTTTGAAACAGGGTCTCACTATGTAGCCCAGGCTGGCCCCAAACTTGTGGCAATCCTCCTGCCTCAGCTTCCAGAATGCCGGGATTACAGGTATGCACCACCATGCCCAGTGAAAATATATTTTTCAGTACCTAATGTCACATCCTACATGTAGCAGGTAAGTGCTTAAAGACTACCGAGTGACAAAGCTTAAATTAAATGTGATTTAAGGTAGATCTGAAGACCAGAATGATTTAAAAATATGTAACAGTGTTTCCAGAGAAACAAGGAATGTTATGAAATCTCTCTTCCAGGAGAGCTTCAAAGATAAAAAGATTCAACTGCCTTAGGTGACTAAGTGTCACCCTTGTCTTCAGGCAAGAACCTGGACCTTAAAAATCCCTTCCAGAGTTCAGGGATTTAGTTCAGCGGTAGAGCACTTGCCTACAAGCGCAAAGCCCTGAGTTCAAACCCCAGCACCTCCCAAAAAAATCCCTTCTAGTTCTTTGATTTCTATGATTGTCTACTTAAAATTTCGTATTAACTAAATATAGGGAAGTAAATATGTACCTGTGACTGGATATGGAAACTCAGAGAAGAAATCATTTAAGGTCAGAAAGAATGTTTCAAGTTCAGAAAGAAAAAATTTCTTAGAACAAATGCCAGATTCTTGTCTGTAATGATGTATATGGTATACTGTGTATATATTATTTTCAGCCAAAGAGAAAGAAATAACTCCTCTTTGATGTTATATTCTTTCTCTCTCCTTTCAAACTTCTAATACTAAAATCCTGTTAATAAAAACTAAACAATGTGGAATTGTTTTCATAGTTATGAGAAAGCAACATGAAATATTATGTGTTAAAATAGTATATAAAGACTGCATAATTATGTAAAATACTCAATAAAAGTTAGGTAAAATGGATAATGTAAAATGGTATAGCTAATTTAATTGCACCATTAAAAAAGGATACAAATGAGTAAGGATTAGAAGAAATATGAAAAAACCTAAATAGGACCAGAAATGTTTCAGAGTTTAACTTTTTTTAAGATTTGAAATATTTGTGTATACATAATGAGATATGATGGGGATGAGTCCCACGTCGGAATATGAAATTCACTTACATTTCATTTCATATACACCTTATATACACAGTTTGAGATAATTTTATACAATATTTTTAATCCATTTGTATTTTGCCTGTGACCTATTATATATAGTCAGGTGTGGAGTTTTCCACTCACAGTGTCAAGCTGGTGCTCAGAAAGTTTCGTATTTGGGTACATTTCAGAATTCAGATTTTCAGATTAGTGATGCTCCACTTATAATAGGAGAATTGAGTATCTTTTTCATTTTTAAAAATTACAATTTTTCCAGTATTATGTGATATATAAAATTCAAAATAAATAAAATGCTTTATAGTAATATTTAAATTTATTAAAAATATTTCTAAATGCTTAGATGGACAATTTTTTTAAAAAAGTAAAAACAAACAAATAATAGTATTCCTTAGTTATACTTTAAGAACTTAGTATAAACATTACTCTTTGTTCTAAATGTTGTTCCTTTTTTTTTTTTCCCCCAAGTATGGCAGTTCCTCAAACAACAAATTAGCTTTAGAGATTCAATTTCTTTCACAAAAAGGCAATAAACCTGAAATAAAAGACATCTGTAGCAATTTTGTTTAACAGTCCTAGCACTTAGAAGAAATTGCAAATAACTAAAATAATAATACATGAACAGGTCAGGTTAAACAAAGAAATACGTAATTTCAGTAAGTTTATCTGAAAAAATGATGAAATAATATACTCTTAATGCATGTTTTATTTTTAAAACTAGTCTTTAGTTTTAAGGAAAAGCTCATGTACACAATGAATTATGAATTATTCCTAATTATACTCAACTACTAAGTTTTTGTTTGTTTGATTTTTGGTTTTTTGAAACAGGGTCTTGCTATGTAGTATAGGCTGGCCTTGAACTCACTATGTAGCCCAGGCTGGTCTTGAACTCACAGTGATCCTCCTGATTCACCCTCCTGAGTGTTGGGATTACAGCCATGCACCACTACCCTCGGCTTGTTAACTACTAAATTTTATAAAAAGTAAATATTTGAATGATTTCCTAAAAGGATGTTAAGTATGAGGAATTAGATTTAAGTTCTCTTCACGCTTGTACATTTTACTACACCAAAAAATAATTAACTCCAGACTGAACAGGAAAGGAATCAGGTAGCCAGAGGCTAGTTGGAGATCATGCTAAATACTGTAGGTGTTTCTTCCATCCCTAACAAGAACAAAAAAAAAATAATTTGGGTACATTAGATAAAGACATTCTCCTATTCAAACACCTGACTTAAGAACATTTAGGAACTTGCCTGGCCTTTTACAGAATTAGAAACAAATGAGATTAGCATAGAAACAATGAACTGCTCCATGGTCAGGAGTGTTCCTACAGAGCTGAGAGCAGGATAGATGAGAAAAAAAACTACTTGTCTTAAACCCTTTTTTTTCTTTAAACAAATCTATACACATGCAGGAATGGGGAAAAATAGGTCCTATACTTCCAAGCTTAAAAAATGGCAACCCCAGCCACAAGCTGTCTGTGGACTGCACAGCATTTTTGGTCTTCTGACACCTACAAGAGACAATTTCGGCAAAAGGAGTCACCTCAGGTGACAGTGACATATGCTGGTTTTCTCCACTGCTCTGAGGCTTTCCACTGCAGTGGAAAGTGGTGCTCTGCATGTCTGGCCCTAGACAGTTAGCCTGGTCTCCATCAGGGGTGATGGTGCAGAGGGGAGAGCCTTTCCCAAAGACCACGTGACTCTCTTAAGCAATACTGCGGTCCCAGGACATGTCGAGGTTCTCAATTTACTACTTGTAGATTAAGTACTGTACTCAGGTGCAACGGACTTCACAACTTGTCCCACCCGCCATCTGTTACACAGGCAAAATCAATGTCATGAAAGTTATTTAAAATTAGGTATCTAAACCAATGGAATATGACACCAATAAGATGGTCACAAATACTACTCAGAAGAATGGGGAAATCTAATTATATAATGCCAGATGAAAAGAGAAGAATATTATTCCTTGGGCTGTAACTCTAAGTAGGTGAAATCATGCAGGGATATGATCACTCCAAGACAGATCCAAAAGGAGGACAAAAAGAGAAAACAAACAAATCCTTTTCTGGCTAAGAGTAATACATGACCATTACATAAACCTGGAAAAATCAGAGAAGTAGAAAGAAAATAAGCATGAGGCAGACAGCAAAGAACACTGGAATAATCCCTTTGAATACATTTGTAATCATGCTTCACAAACAAAATTCAGTTTTCTACTCCTCAATGTTATTACACAAGCATATCTTCACTCCCATCTCATTAGTAATAAATATAATTTGCCAACTTTGTTTATAAGCCCCATGCTGACCCACAGAAACTCTTACCACTGGGATGGGCAGGAAATGGGCAGCTATGGGGAGAGACTGTATGAGGGACCTCCAGAAAAAGAGAGGAAGCTGGGGTGAGAAACTCACAGAGAGGGAGATGAGGTAAGGAACCCGTAGCACAGGTGGGGAAGAGCTAGGGAGAAGCAGGGGACAGAGTGGAGCAGGAGAGTGAGAAGAGAGTGACAGGTGAGAAGGTCAGAGAAGAGGCAGTGGAGAAGGCAGGAGTAAGCCAGGCTGGTCAGGTCCTAGATCAGTAAGGCGAAAGGTGCTGAGGAGGCAAACAGAATGAA
>PVJO010032318.1:0-13332 GCA_004026905.1 Hystrix cristata
GTTCCTTGAGAACATACTCTTAAGTGAAATAAATCAGACACTCATGAGCACACATCGAATTGTTTCTCTGATATGAGAAACCATAACTGTAAATAAGGACAAAGAGGTGTAATAGATATTATATAAAAGGAGGATGGTGTGCAGAGGAGAGGAGTACTAGAAGGAAAGAAGGGGAAAAGCAGAAAGGCAACAGGGGAAACAAGGGAATGGGAAAATATGGAAAATGATGAATGAACCTGCTGTAAATAGGGAGGGAGGGAGCAGATGGGAGGGGCGGGGGAGAGGGGGGAGAACCAAGATACATCATGTATAGGTACAGAATAAATGTAATGAATGTGACCATTGTATGTAGAGTGTACCAATACATGTTCTTGGTTTAAAATAAAATTAAAAAAAAAGAGAGAAATTAGGGAAACAACACCTTTTACAATAGCATCCAAAAAAATGAAGTACCTGGGAATCATCTAACAAAGGAAGTAAAAGATCTATACATTGAAAACTACAGTACTCTGAGAAAGGATATTGAAGAAGATATCAGAAAATGGAAAGCTATCCCTTGCTCTTGGGTATGAAGAACAAACATAGTGAAAATGGCCATACTTCCAAATCTGATATACAGATTTAATGCAATTCCAATCAAAATACCAACAGCATACCTCACAGAATTAGAGAAATCAATTCTAAAACTCATTTGAAACCAGAAGAAATCCACCCCATTTCTTGATTAAATCCAGAATTTATCCTGACTATAAGAATTATGGCCAGGTCTTGTCTCGCAAGGCTTTGTTTTCTTTAACTAGATGCTCTATGTGAGACTGTAGTTTTAAATAATTTTTCCAAGACCTCTCGATGTCTGAAGTAATGACTCTGGATGAAGACTTGCATCTAGGTACCTACTGTCAGTCCCCTGCAGTCTCTTCTAGGGCCTATTCCAGGAGAGGCCTGGTCAGTTCACTCGGCTGAATTAAAGTTCTGGCATAAAGCCTATGAATACTGGAAAATTTTGCCATCACAGCTCATCATCCTTATAAAAAGTAAACAATTTCACAAAAGGACTTATATTGCCATAAACACAGAAGCAATTTTAAAACAGAAACATGGCTGTGGGTATACTTCAGAGGTACTGCTCTTGCCCTAGGTTCCATCTCCAGCACAACAAAAACAGAAACAAATGTTTTAAACACAAAATTTTGTGCTTTTGGGCTGGGGATTTAGCTCAGTGAGTAGAGTGCTTGCCTTGTAAGCACAAGGGCCTGAGTTCGATCCCCGGCACCACAAAAAAAAAAAAAAAAAAAAAAAAAAAATTTGTGCTTTTTAATTTAGACATGATTATAAATAGTTTTGATTACAAAAGAAAAAATATATATATATCTCATGTAGTATATAAATACTTATTTAGAAATAACCAATTGAGAAAATAAATTTTTTAGAACAGGAAAGTGCTATCATTAATACCTTTAGAAAGACAAATGTACATAAGCCCATACTTTAATACAGGAGATTCGGCCAAATAATTTGCTGCTTATAACCAATTAAAAGCATGTCTTTAGATTCTCATTGCCATCCTATTTTAACAGTGTTTCATTTAGGTCAAAAACAACAAACTATAACCATTTTCAATGGATAACTTTTTATATAATACAATCACGAGATACAAGAACTATTTCAAACTTTAGTTTGATATCAGAATTAGATTTTATTTCAAAACTTTATTTTAAAATAAAAATAAACTATATCATTAAAAATAGATATCAAAGACTTAAAAGTATATATTTCCTTTTTTACTAGTCATTCTCTAGCAAACATGGAAATAGTATAAAAATAAAGCATAGATGATTACAATACAACTGGATTAAGTCATCACTTGCTCTAGGTTAAGTCAGATACAGATATTTACAATGTAATTTAACTAACCTGAGAATGCTAAGTAGGTACTAAATAATGAATTTAATAAAATGAATTACTTTGATAGATTAAGAAGTAATGCCTCATTTACTAGTAAAACTAGTTTTGAACTCCACATGATAATTTAACAAAGGATCTCTTTTATAAAAAGCTAAGTTTTGAAAGATGAGAATTAAAGTTCTCAAAAGAATGTCAACTAGACCGCAAACTCTTTGAGTACCTAGAAAACATTGTTTTAAATCTCAATAACTTGAATATAACATGTGCCCAGTAAACATTTCTTGATCATGGAAAGCATTCTTAAAAATAACAAAAGAACAAAACTGAAGTAAAGGACATATGAAAATCAATGGAATAATCATCCAATGTTGGAATTTAAAGCCAAGACTGACTCCAAAGCCTATGGTCTATACACTGTACTATTTCTTTTCCTTTTCTTCACTAAAATAACTTAGGTAATTTAATTATGAAAGGATTTTTTAAAATTGAAGCTGGTTCAAAGCTCAGTGGCAGATCACCTTCTTAGCATATACAAAGACCTGGGTTCCATTGCCAGCATCATTAAAACAAAACAAAACAAACAAACAAACAAAAATATATACATATATATACGTGTACACACACACACACACACATACACACACACACACACACACACACACACACACACACACACATATTAATAAGGAAACCACAATTTCCAAATTCTGGTTGAGGTCCATGAAAGTAAGTTTACTAAAACTAAAACTGTGACCATGGATTATGCACCCTAAAGCAGAAACATGAAGGGTTGGGAAAGAAATACAGAGGAGGAAGAGCAAGAGAAGGGGAAAGATGGGGAAAAGGAAGAAGAGGAAAGCAGCTGGGAAGAAGGGAAAAGGAGAGAGAAAGGAAAGAAGAGGAATCTAAATCAGCATCACTTCTAGAGTGCTGGGAATAATAACAGCATTTTTATTGTGCACGATATAACCAAATAAAAGAATTGTTTATTTTATTTAATCCAACAAAATGACAAGAGACTATATTACAAATAGAAGAAAAGAGAAAATGTGTTAGTAAAACGAGAAAAGATAAAGAACCAAAAGAAAATAGAGCTTTTAATAATACTTTTATTTAGCTCGAAAGAAAATTTTTAAAACAAAACCCCAAAAAATCCACTTATGATTTTTAAAAATTTAAATGAGAAGACTAATTCAACACATTTAATCAAAAGAAAAATAACTGGTCAGGGGCTGGGGATTTAGCTCTGTGGTTAGAGCGCTTGCCTTGCAAGCATAAGGCCCTGAGTTCCATCCTCAGCTCCAAAAATAAACAAAAAACAAACAAAAAAAGAACCTGCTCAATGATAGCAACAGTAAAGCTTCTGATCATAATTTATAATTAATTTCTATAAAAACCTAATATTTAAAAATTTCTTAGATGTAAAATTACATAAATTACATAAGAAACTATAATTGTAAATCTGTAAAATATAAACAGCATACTTCTCTTTTCATTTCTGAGACTTCTTATGAAAATTTTAGGATAATATAAACATATAAAATTAAGCTATAAAGACAATATAATGTTAGAAAATGTATTTTAAACACCACATGTAAAAACATCTAAATGAATAAAACATTGCTTTTTTTTGGTATTCTGTAATTAAATAAGTAAGTCTAATGCTAAGAAGAAATTTTTATACATTTCTTGTACTCTATTACAAATGCTACATAATTTGATCTAGTGTGAACTCTTCAAAACTACTATGAATCATTTAAATTATAAAAAAATTACACAACTAATCTGGTTCATTTTAAGGTTTTTAATATTTAAATTGCTCTAAACAGAATCATTCCACTGTATAAAGAGAACTTGCAAGAGAAAAGAAAAATAAAAACTAAAAAAGAAATAAAAGAAAAAAAAACTTTCAAGTGAAGAGAATAAAAATCATAAAGATTTTTCATAATTTTGGCATACCTTTAGCTAAAGCTTCTTTGTATTTTTCTTTTGCAGAATTCATTTCTTTTATTAACTGTCGATAGCTGGATTTTAATTTCTCCAATTCTGTCTTTGTAACCTGTCAGACAAAATGCAGAAAGTTTATTATTTAGATTTAAATAGGTCAAGAGCTAAATTCCAGAGCACTTAACTGTGCTATATTTTACTACTTACAAGCCACAGTTGCTTTTTAACATATATTAGATGCAACAAAGTAAAAAATTAGCTTAAAACCAGCAATAAATTCAAAAGCATATAAAAAAAGATAAACTTTAAAAGGGCAAATCAAGAAAAATACTATAGTCATCCAGAATTTACAGGCTGCTATGGGAATTATGACTCTCAGGAGTAAATGAGGTAGGAGATTAGGGCTGAGGCAAAATGGATTAGACAACTAGGTAAAATCTGTCAAAGTCATGGACATCCATGGCACATGCACACAACACAGAATCGAAGATGACTGCAGAGCCTGAGCACTGTACAGGGAACCAACCAGAAAAATGCGATTTTCAATCTTTTCTTTATCAAAGCAAGTTTTCAACAGGAGAGTTTAAATCTTGGACCAGGCCAAGTTAGTTTTGGATACAAATGTCCCAATGCCTTATCTGCATAAGAGAGAAGGCAATCTAGTAATTCCAGATACAAAAGATCCCCTTTGCCTTATCTGCATAAGAGAGAAGGCAATCTAGTAATTCCAGATACAAAAGATCCCCTTTCCCTTATCCTACTGGCCACTGTAAATCTGTTGACAGGCTTGCCCTCACTTTGTAGAATCTTCTTCTTTTCCACCTTCAATAAATATACATTCCTACTACTATTTCAGTGTGTCTGGTCCAATTCCTTGTTCAAGACACCAAAAGCCTGGAAACAATTTTACCGAGACATGGTCCAGTAACGTGGGGACCACTCAGGGCTTGTCACCCTGCCCCGTGGTTGCCATGCCTCTTCCCGGGAGAGCAGGTATGAATCTCCTGGACCGTCTTGCCTTCCACAGCCTGAGCAGGCCCTGCCTTTATCTGTCACTGTCTCCACCAGCTAAGTGACTTCCAGACAAGGTCTCACTTTGTCACACAGGCTTGCCTTGAACTCATTATGTAGCCCAGGCTGGCCTCAAACTCATGGTGATCCTCCTGCTGCAGCCTCTCACGTGCTGGGATTATGGGATTACAGGTGTGTACCACCATGCTCGGCTCTACACTTCTATCCCTAGAAGATGTGTATTACATAAAAAATGTTTTAAGTGCCTAAAAAGAATTTTAAAGGCCAATAAATTATTTTGCAATGTAAGAAATATTTTTCTATCATTAAAATTAAATATTTTTTCATTATGATTTATGTTTTCTAATAGTAACTGAATTATCTTATTTCACCAGTTCTAACATGCATTTCTTTAACAGTTCAACATATCTGTAAAGGGATATATCCCCTTTACAGAAATGATCACTGTTGGTGAGGTAGCAGTCATGACAGAGGTTACACAAAGCATGCAGGAATTTGGCTGTTGTTTACGTGGAATAAGCAGACAAATGTAACTCCTGGATTTGGTAGTCAAAAAGTTATTTAAATACAACTTACGCAAAAAATAAGTCCCAGAAGTCTGTAAATCTTCCAATATGCCTTCTAAGAAGACTGAGAAATAGCATCAAAACTTGCAAAAGAGGGGTTGGAGATTTAGCTCAGTGGTAGAGTGCTTGCCTAGCAAGCGTGAGGCTTTGAGTTCAATCCCCAAGGCCCCCCAAAAATTAAAATTTTTTTTAAAAAATTGCAAAAACGGCACCAACAACTTGGAAAAAAATCTGAGAGCACTTGCGAATTCTGCCTCTGCTTGGTATCTTCCCAGAAGAATTAAAAACATTGTAGCACAGTGATATACACACAACCATGTTTATAGCCACACAGTTTGTAATAGCTAAATCTTGGAAACAACCTAAATGCCCAACAACTAATGAATGGCTAAAGAGGATGTGGTTTTTATGGCAGAGTAATATGGAGTATTACTCTGCCATAAAAAAGGATAAACTTGAGCTATTTATAGGTAAATGGATGTACCTTGAGAACATACTCTTAAGTGAATAAATCACACACACGAGTACATATCAAATTGTTTCTCTGGCATGAGAAACTGTAAGCGTAAATAAGGACAAAAAAAGTAGAACATATACTAAGTAAAAGAAAGATAATATTCAATAGGGAGGAGAATTAGAAAGGCAGGAGGCAGAAAAGAAGGAAAGGAAAAAGAAAAGAAAGGGGAAAAGGGGAAAAATGTAAATAAAGCTACCATAAATAGGGAAGGGAGGAGAGTGGAAGGGAGGGGTGGGGAAGAAGGAGGGGAACCAAGATGCATCATGTACAGGTACAAATTAACTATGATGAATGGGACCACTATGTATACAATGTACCAATACATGTTCTTGGTAAATATTTTTTAAAAAAAGAAAAAAAAAAAGAATTCTGTATCACAAATGTTCTTCATGGGATAGAAGGTAACATTGTGTGAATAAACAAACCAAGAAATGAATTCCAATCATTCTTTCAAGAAAAAAAAACTCATGGGTTAATTCTGGATTGCTGAATAACCAATTCATTATTCCAAAAAGTGGCAAATTAATTAGAAAAAGCAAGCACTTACCTGGCTTTTCCTAAATGAACTATAGTTTATGGAACCAAAGAGTTGATATAGGAAAATTATTCTTTACAGAAAATTTTCAGTTAACTTACTTTAGAAAATGATAAAAGTAAAATATTACACAAACATGGTACAAATCCAAATAAAATAATGGATCTAGGTAATAAACACCAATCAACAGCTTCTAAAACTATTAGGTGAAAGACTAATGGAAAGCTTCTTGAATCAGCCGAGGCAATTCAGTGACACAGTAAGACCCTCGTCAAAATTTTAAAAAGTGAATAAATAAAAAGGGTTGGGGATGTAGCTCTGTGTGAAGTCCCTGGGTTTAATCCCTAATACTACCAAAATATGACCTAGCCAACAGCACAGAGACCTATTAATGAAGTTCAATGTCATAAAAAGATAAACAAGTGGATGCTATATAACTTTCAACATAAAACATCAGGAATTATATACTATGACCTATGATGTATTTTTACCCAAAATAAACAGCCAGAATCTCCTCAAACCTAGAGATCTAATTTCCACTTCACAGGAAAAATAAAAGATGAAGGAAAATGAGAAATCATATAAGATGGTAACACCAAAATGCAAAATAAAGATAATTCAATTGTATAACACAAATTACTCATTTTTTTCAACATTTTCTTTAAAAGGGCAAGAAGGAAAACCCAAAGATTAAAACATAATTATTCAAAAGCAATATATGAACCATGTTTGGATCCTGATTCAAAGAAAACAACAGTAAAAAACATTTAAATGATAGTCATTTGAAGATAGGATATTTAATGATATTAGGGAATTATTGTCATTTTAGGCAGATTAATGATAATGCAGTTATTTTTTAATATACACTACCAATACACACTAAAATACTTACGGACAAAGTGACAGGACTTTCTTTAAAGTAATCCAGTGTGGAAGAAAAAGTAGGTGGGACAACAGGAAAAAATACAGTGACTTTTTAAGTGATGGGGAGACAGAAGTTCATGGCACTATTTTCTCTTCTTTTGTACACTTATAAAATTCCATAATAAAAACAGTTTCAAGAAATTATCAAAAGAGACAAACTGTAGGTGTAAAAATCACTTATAAATATCTTAAATTATTTGTTATTTATGCATAATGTTACATATTCAATCTTCTTTAAAAGGCTAAAAGTTATTTCATTAAATGAATTAGATATTCTATATGATTTTTAAAAGTACTATGTTATAGTCCAATTAATAACATTTTTATTAGGAGTATATAAAGTAACAATATAGCATATAGCCAGTATTATTTTATATATAAAAATAAGATAAGCTATCACAGCTTTAACCTCAATACCCTAGAAGGCTGAGGCAGGAAGACTGCAGATTCCAACCCAACCTGGGCAACTTAGCAAGACATTGTCTCAAAATAAAAAAATAAAAAAGAGTTAGGGATACAGTTCAGCACAAAGGCCATGGGTTCAATCCCCAGTACAACCTCACATACACACACACAAACACACAAAAACACCCATAAATATATACATGAGTCAGTCACGAAACCTATTTCTTGTGAGTCAATGATAAATATTTTGTAAAGTCACACAGGATAAAATATTCAGTAAACTTAAACAAATTTCAAAATTCAATATGGAATGACAAACCTTGATCATCTCTGCTTCTATCTGCTGATGAACACCTATATAACTCTTCTTCACCTGTTGCTTGTCCTTGATCATCATGGTGAGCCTATGTAAGGGTCCAGAGTTTAGGTCCTCTGCATGTGTCTTCATTATTCTACTAAGTTGTTCAGTCTGCTGAATCATAAGTAGCCAAGACTTAAAAAAAAAAAAAAGAATAAGGAAAATTAGCATTTGTATTAAAGGTTCCTCAAAAATGAGCAACTGAAATTGAGGTAGGAGGAGGGCATGGCTTCCCCTGGCTGGGAAGATGGGTGACCTAAGGGAGTGGCCCAGACCTGACCTCAGCTTGGGGTGCAAAATCCAAATGCCCTTTTCTCACAGGATCAGGAAACTCTCACCAGAACTGGGAGGAGATAAATAGAAAGGGTACCATAAAGTCTCTCTCTCTCTAATCCCCAAGCTCATCTTCTCCAGCTCCCTCCCCTTTTTTGGCTCCCTAACTGCCAGGTGGCTATTTCATTCAGCTACAGAGCCAGTTTCTTTCTTTTCCTTTTTGCTCTTTAAACAAACTTTCCCACTGCACTCAATCCGTCCCTCCAATTCTTTGTTCGAGATGAAGAAGAACCTGGAACTTGGAGCACAGCCAGCACTTGACCGATATAAAAATGAATAGATACATCTCAGAAGAAGTACAAATACCCATGAGTACACAAAAAAATATTCAGCATCTTTTGCCATTTTAGAAAAATGAAATTAAAACACTGAAATTCAAAAAATAACAGATGCTGAGAAGGTTGTAGGGAAAAGGGAACCCACAACCCTTCTACATTGTTGGTTGGGATGTAGACTAGTATGACCACTGTGGAATTCAGTATGGAGAGTCCTCAAAAAATAAAAATAGAAATTCCATTTGACCCAACTATACCTTTTCAGGATATCTTCCCAAGAGTTAAAGACATCATATTATGGTGATACACACATACTTATGTTTATAGCTGCACAACTCACAATAGCTAAATCTTAGATACGTCGAACAACAAATGAATAGATAAAGAAGCATAAATTTGAGTCTTTTGTAGGAAAATGGATGCACCTGGAAACCACAAGGCTAAGTGAAATAAATTAGATACAGAAAGTTAAATATAGTCTCATATAAAAAACAAAGTATAAATGAAGAGCAAAAGAAAAGAGATATGATAGGAAACAAGGCAGACTTTGTGGAGATGGGAAGATCCAGGAACAGTAAGAGATAGGAGAGAGGGAAGGGAAAGGAGAAGTAAAAATGATTAAAATGTGATAGAGACAGGCAGGTAGATAGATATCAATTCCCCAAGATGAATATATTCTTTATGCATGGCAAACATGTGGAGGGAGGGAGGGAAGGAAGGAAGGAAGGAAGGAAGGAAGGAAGGAAGGAAAGAAGGAAGGAAATTAGCATTTATATTAGAGGTTCCCATTTAGCTGTGATTTCAGACTTCAAAAGCTTTAAATATTTGGCTATATATAAATAATTACAATAATATAAAATGGCAATATTCTGGTGATTGTGCAATAAACTATGAGTGACTTGTATTTAACATCATCAACTTCAACTACAAATGCTTTGAAATTCAAAAGACAGCGACTATGCAAAATGCTAGGAAAAGGATTAAGGAGTTTTTTGAGTCCACATTTAACTACTCATTTGCTTTCCAACGCACTAAAATCACTAAAACCAGGCTCTGCCCACACCATTCTGATGCCTCAGTAAGGTCACCAACTCCTAATGGTCACAAGAACAGAGATCTTCCCATCTTCATCTTAACCTTCCTCTCTGTGGCATCTGATCCTGACTTACTTCTTCCTGAAACTGTCTTCGTTTTTGGCTTGCATGGCTTCCTTTCTTGAATTCCACATTGCCAGCTTGTTTTCTTCCCTTTCTAAAATGTCCTTCTCAATATCTGGCACCTGCTCTTCTTTAGCTGCCTGTCATGTGGACTTCTACTTATAGTTTTCTGTTTTCTTAATAAACACCATTAGTTCTCAGTAGCACAGCACAGTGTCTCAATAGCAGACACATAATGGTGGGTTTGAGACAAGCAGGCACGTGGAGACTGCTAGAATAAATCCTTTGTTATTCATTAGACTTCCTAATCTATATATCCTGAAAAGAAAGTGACAGAGGAATTTTCTTCACTATAGATCGTCAAAATTTGATTCAGAAATAATTACTAGAAACTATCATAGTAGGAAAGATTCATGTTAATAACAAAAAAAGGATGACATATAGTTTCAAATATTCATAAAAATAATTTTCTATTCTAATACTTTTGATGTCAGTGAAAAAACTTGTTCTTTTTCTGTAACATTCCAATGGAATCGTGAATCAAAATTTCTTAAGACTAAAACTACAACCTAAAAGAAGCATATTCTTAGTCATAGTCTGTATTCATCCAGTTCTAATTTGGTAATCTTGTTTTTGATATACTGTAATATATGTTTTAAATAAATACATATAAATAACAATCTTTGAGGGTACATTGGGTCATTTTTTTTTTTTTTTTTTTTTTTTTTTTTTTTTTTTTTTTTTTTTTTTTTTTTTTTTTTTTTTTTTTTTTTTTTTTGGTGCTGGGGATCGAACTCGGGTCCTTGTGCTTGCAAGGCAAGCACTTTAACCACTGAGCTAAATCCCCAGCCCTACACTGGGTCATTTTTAATTGTGAAATACTTTCGGGAGAAGAGAAGGGTGAGGATGAGGGAGAGGGAAGAGAAGCAGGCATTTATCTCCTCCTCCCCTGCTCCAAGTGATGCTCCTACGCTCCTGCTGTGTACCATTACATCCTGCTCCCTTCGCAAGTACTACACAAGTTGTTAGGCTATATTTCTCTTCCTGTATCCCCAATTCTCTTTTATTGGCTCCTTCAGCCCCCCCCCCCTTTTTTTTTAGGTACTGGGTTTTAAATCCAGGACCTCTCACATGCTAGGTAAGTGCTCAACCACTGAGCTGCACCTCCAGATATTCTTACTGTATTTTTTTTTTTTTGGTGGTGCTGGGGATCGAACTCAGGGCCTTGTGCTTGCAAGGCAAGCACTGTAATCACTGAGCTAAATCCCCAGCCCCCTTACTGTATTTTTGAGACAGGATCTTGCTAAGTTAGTTATACAGACTGATCTGAATTTGCAGTACTCCTGCCTTAGGGTCCCAAGTAGCCTGGATTACAGGAAAGCACCACTGCTCTTGCGTCAGTGTTTCTTTATTAATCAAAGACCGCTCTTTCTTCCCCTGGCCCAACTAGCCCTTCTCTCTACTGCTTTTTCTAATTTGTTTTTAAACCTCTCATAATTTCTAGGGAAATAAAATTTGAAGCTCTGCTTTTGCTTTAGATAAAGATGAACCATGCCATAAACACAGGACACACCATTTCTCTGCAGTTTTATTAAATACTGTTTTCTTCACTCATGCCCTGTGTAACATAGAACCAAGAGGGGGAGTTGATGGATTCCATTCCCTCTTTCTAATCTCACCTCTTTTAAAGCTAACCTCACTTATCTAAGCCTTCTACTCCTCCTCTCTAAATAATATCTACCTTCTTCCAATTCATAGACTTTCTCTTATTTACAAATACTTTTATCAATTCAATGAAGCAAGTATTTTCATCTCATAAGTGTGGAAACTGGATATCAGAGATTAAATAATCTGTTCAAGGTCATGTAGCTAACAATGGAAGAGCTGCAAACACAAATTTACCTCTTAAGTGTGCTTGACTGGTTACAACTTGATGTTGGTGGGTACAAAACAAAGGGACCATGAAGGCCCTTATATCTAAAGGCAGCTTTTAGAACAACTATCTAAACTAAACTGATGAGAGTACCTTTAAAACTGACTACAGGGCTGGGCGTGGGAGCACTTGGGAGGCTGAGGCATGAGGATTGTTGAGAGTCTGAAGCCAACCTGGCCTACACAGTAAGTTCAAGGCCAGCCTCAACTACACAGCAAGACTAAAAAGGGGGCAAAAAAAAAAAACCAAAACTGGTTCAATAAAAAGGAGGGGTAGGGATTTAGCTCAATGGTAGAGCATCTGCCTAGCAAGCGCAAGGCCAGAGTTCAATCCTTAGCACTACCACACCCTCAAAAAAGAAAAAAAATAATTAATAATTACACAGTAATCTTTAATCTTTAATTCAGCATATTATGATTAAATTAGAGGCTAAAAATCAAAGTGAAACACTATTTGCTCCCTTTGGGTCACCTACCTTGTAGCATGAGTACATCTAAGTAAAGAAGTCCTTCTAGGCCAAGATTAGTACATCATCCTGATATGATATGTTTTATTAGAAGTTAGAGACATGAAATAAGCTTCTCACCATAATTGCATTTCTAACTAAAATAATGGTTCCTCCTTTGAATCTTCATAAGTAGAAGAATGAAGAAATAAATCACCTTATCAAGCTAACCCTAATATCACACTGGATAATTAAAACAGGGACACCCAAGAGCACACATTTTCCTATGCCTTAGAGAAATAAAAATTATTGGTTTGAGATTTTTAAATTTTAAATCACTTTTCAGAAATCTGAGTTGTATATTGAATTACATATTATATCGTAAAAATGCTTCTTTTACCTGAAATTTATTATTTCAAATGATTTTGTTTTTAAATTTGATTTTTAATGCTACTATATTATAACCAAAAATAAAATGTTTCCTAGAAATAAATGCTATACTTAGTTGACAATAAAAAAGAATTATTCAATTTAGAGAAATTTCCTCCTCCAAAAAATAGATCAGGTATACACACTAAATAGTATCTCAGCTTTATAAAATGATTAAATCTTAAAATACCTATTTTATGCTTAGGAAACCAGAAAACCGTCAAGAGTACCAGGTATACAAGAATGAATATGTGCTATAAAGAAAGTAACTTTGTGTTCGATTTTTTTTTGAAAAAAGGAAAAGCAGGAGGGTTCCTTTTTCCCCCGCAGCCCCACCAGCACTTGTTATTGGTTGATTTCTTGATAATAGCTGTGGGAATGCAGACTGGTCCAACCACTGTGGAAATCAGTGTGGAGATTCCTCAGAAAACTACAACTAGAGGTTCCATTTGACCCGGCTATTCCTCTGCTGGGTATCTTTCCAGAAGTATTAAAATCATCATATCACAGTGATATATGCACAACCATGTTCATAGCAGCACAATTTGTAATAGCTAAGTCTTGGAAACAA
>PVJO010032319.1:0-13335 GCA_004026905.1 Hystrix cristata
GCATGTGCCCTGGGATTTTGTACTTGGAGGTCACGCCCACTCCCCCAGTCAGTTTTGCCACACCCTGATCTCCTGCCTCAGCAGTGCACACCTGTATAACTAGCACTCGGGAGGCTGAGGCAGGAGAAACGAGAGTTCCTAGCCAACCTGAGCTACACACCAAGAACTTGTCTCTAAATAAATAAATGAAAAGATGGGAGGGGGGCTGGGACAGACTTCATTCAAGAGGGAGACTTGGCCATAGAAGAGAGATAGCTCAGCTCCAAATCCAGCAAGGACAAGTGGGCAGGGTCCCTGGGAGGGGTACAGGTGGCGCAGCTGGAGCTGGAGACCACTCCCCCATCCACCTCAATCTGGGCAGCATCCCAGGGCCAAGCCTGCCTCCTTCACCCAAACAGCAGAAATAAGAATAACAAAAACCCAGGAAATCGCTAAATCGGCAGGCCAGAGCACATGCGTGTTAGATCCTAAGGCCTGATCACTTTCACCCCACTCAAACTCTTAAAGGTTCAAGAACACGTCTCAAATGTGTGACTAAAACAGTAAATTCTGGGAAAGACACGCACGCCAGGTGCCCCTGAGATGACTCAGCACCCTGTCAATCATTTCTGTCAATCATATCCAGAGATCCAATGCTGTGGCAGGGGCTGGGTGCACATCTTTTAAAATCTTTTTTTTTTTTTTAACGTCTTTTAAAATCTGAAGGCCTGGTTTACCTTGGGCCTTTCTACTGCCCTGAGACCCAGCACCACTTTTCCAGTCATCTTTGTCCTTTCTTTTACCACTGGGTGTACACTTGCAATTCTTTGCTCGCGCCATACACGGCCTGGAATCTATCACACAGATCAGAAGGAGGCATGAAGGGTAGACACTGTGGCTAAACTGACGAATCCTTGAAGGATCAGGTCAACATGATCAGCTCTCCAAGGGTGGGTAGGAGGAATGTGATCAGCTATGGGGGTTGCAGAAAAACTAAACTAGGAGGGCCAGGCGCAGAGGCCAAGGTCAAGGCCAAGTCAAGCCCCAAATCTCTGTGTTGGAGCCCTACTCCTCAGTGCCCCAGAATGCCACTATTCTTGGAGACGGGTTTTTATTTGTTTATTTTGTGGTGTCCTTTTGTGGGGGAGAGACACAGTGACCTCGAATTCACTCTGTAGCCCAGGCTGACCTCAAACCCACTGCAGTCCTCTTCCCTCAGCCTCCCGAGTGCTGGGGTACAGCCACGTGCCACCACGCCCAGGTGCAGCATTCCTTCGGTCAGGAACGCACTTCATGGCCAACAGAGTGCGGCAATGGGCTCACGCTGGTCTTACCATGTTCCCACCATCCGGAAGCAGCTGGATGGACAGACTGGTAGAATGGTCTTTGAAAGATGCAATTACAATACCAGCCAGGTAGAAATAGTTCACAGGGCTTGGGCAAGGTCAGAAGGCTGTATGTGGTTTGAATCAGTGTCCACTATACATCCCCCACAGCCAGGATTCACGGGTTCAGAAGTCAAGGGGTGGAAGTGGGAATGGCACCACACACCGTTACTCCTCATGACCCACTAGCAAAATATTTGCTCTGTGACCCTGAGCTCTGCCGGCATAGAAGTCTCAGTCCCAGAGGGGCAAAAGCTTGTACCAGGAGGCACAAAGATTCCACTGAACTGGAAGCTAAGACTTCCCCCTGGTCATTTTTGTCTCCTCGAGACTCTGAGTAAACAAGCTGAAAAGGGGAGTCGCAGCGCTGGCGGGAGTGACTGACCCGGCACTGACGGGAAACCGGACTATTACGGGGCCTCGGGGGCCCCAGCCAGGGCCTGGATGCCACCCCAGGGCACAGATCACTTGCTGCACCCATCGTGGAGGGTCCCTTCTGTGCTGTAGCACCCGGGGCAGGGTACCAGCGCCCCAAAACACGCATCCACTACGCAGCACCTGGAGACCCAGAAGTGGTTTTAATCTCATGGCCTGCAGTGGCCTCGGGTCCCCACCCCACAGGCATCTGAGAGGAGTGGAGGAGTGACCGGGCGCTAGGGCGAGTGCTCGGCTCCCTTTCTCCCTCTCGAAGCAGTCGCTTGCCTCGAGTGTGCGCCGGTGGCTCAGGAAAAGGAGGGTGCCTCGGCCAGCGGCCGGGCCATGCTCTGGATGGCCCACTGCAGGATGCCATCGAAGGAGTGCTGCAGGAAGCCAGGCGCAGTCGAACCTGGCACATGCCCCCAGGTGACAGTGCCCACCCCGCCCGCATCCACTGGACCAGGAACGACAACTCCGAAACACCACCCCACCTGACACTAACTCAAAGGCAAACAGAGGCCCAAGGGAGGCCCCACAGTGCACCTCACAGCACCCACAGGGCACAGTCCCCCGCCCCTTCTGCCCCTCGGGTGGCTTCTTCCCAGGCAGTTCTTTCCTTCTTCCTCTCTGGGACCCGACTCTCCCATCTTGCAGGACTGGGGCTGTTGGAGGACCCTCACTCTTCCAAGTATCTGCCCAATAACCCAGACCTCTGACGCCCAGGACACCTGCATCTCTCAGGCCCTGGGGTCTCTACAGACATCTGCCCTGTTAGAGGTGTGCCCAGTGGTCAGTGGGCCCCCCAGGTCCCACGCTGGATGGGGAGGAGGGCTTGTGTTGGCCACCTGTGGTGTGGAATACTGGAGGAGTTTGCCCTCCCAGTAACTCAACCGGTACTTTTGGGATGGAGGGCCTGAGGAACGGAGGTGCAGGAACCTGCCCTGGCTCCCCCAGGGCTCTAGCCGCCCGGCACTGGTGCTGAGGGCCTGGGGACCCAGGGGCTGCGGGAAGGGCAGAAAATCACGGCGGGCGGTCCAGGGCCCGCTGGAGCCAACAAAGCAGTGGCCCTGACTTCCATCCTTTAGGAGCCCCGTGGCTGCAGCACCCCGTGTGCCCGAAGTACCTCGCTTAGGAGGGACTCCAGGTCATCCCGATGCAGGACAGGCTCTTGGCCAGCATGGCTGTCTTCCACCTGGAACCCAGGGACGGCAAGGGTCGACCCAGGCCGCGCACGGCCGGGGACCAGGAGACAGGCCTGGGGCCTGGGTTCTGGGACAAGGGCGGACTGGGCGCGGAGCTCAGGGCTGCCTGACCAGGACCCCCAGGCCTGTCCCGGGGGCCTTCTGAATGGAGCGAGCGGACTTCGATTTAAATTCTCAAGAAGGAGACGGTTTCCCTCAGTCCCCCGGGACCCCCAGCTCCCCAGGCCCCCGAGTCCCACGCTGACCTTGGGCGGCCCCGGGGCGCGCTCCGGGCTGGGGGCGGGCGCCGCCTCCCCCGGATCTCGGTGTCCGGAGCAGGACTTGCAGCGCAGGCCGGTCCTGGAGGAGGGCGGGAGGTTTGGGCGGCTGAAGCGCCCCTCGGGTGGGGCGCGCTGCGGGCGCAGGTCCTGCTCCCCCGCCCGTAGCACTCACCCCGGCCGCGCCGCGCCCCCCGGGAAGTGGCAGCGCCAGTGGAAGGCGGCGGCGCAGTGAGCGCACCGCAGCGCGTCCGTGCCGTCCCCGCACACCCCGCACCGCGCGCCGGCCGCCGGGCCCTGCGGGGCACAGCACGGGTGACCGGGGAGCGGGTGGGGGACCCGGGCACCGATGCCGCACCCTCCGCACCCTCCTCGCCCGGGGCACCCAGGGAGCGCCCGGCCAGACGGCAGGTCGAGCCCCCGGGACCCGGGCGCCAGCAGGAAGGCGCAGGCTGCAGGGCCGCGGGCTGGAGGCCCGAGCAGCGAAGGCCCCGAATTGTGTTGCGAGGGCCTGGGAGGGGGGACGAAGCAGGCGGGTTCCGGAATCGTTGGACCCTTCCGGGCTTTCGTCCTGCCTCGGGGTAGGGGTTGGGAGCAAACCCAGGCTAGCGCCGGGGTGGGAGCAGCAGGACAGTGCGGCCCGGCGAAGCTCCCCAGGAGCCCTTACTCCAGGTGCACACAGGCACACAGACACACGCACACTTCCGGGTGCTCACCCGCGGCCCTGCTCCCAGCTCCTCCCCCCCCCCGCCCCAGACCACCCTCCTCCCCAGCCGGCCCCTCCTGTTTCCGGTTTATTCTCGGCCCTGAGGTCCTGGGCCAGCACTCCGACCCCCACCGGCCGCAGGGCTCACCTGCTGCCCCTCGGGGACAGCACTCAGCAGGGGGCGCAGGGCCGAGGAGTCCAGCACCGGCAGGGGGGCTGCGGGAGGCGCGGCGGGCAGGCACACGTAGGGGAGTGTGGAGTCCCAGAGGGGCTGCTTGGGCAGCGCCCGCGGGTCCTCGCTGGACACCCGAGGCCCCTGGGGAATCTGCAACCCAGAGTCAGCCCTCAGAGGGCCACAGGGCTGCTGCCCGGCTCGGTGTGGAGCCCAGGACCCCAAGGACATGGGACTCGGGGCTGGGGGCTGGCAGGTGTGGAAGGGTTTCTGCATCTAAGAGACACTCAAGAATGCTAGCAGGGGCTACAGCGTGTCCTGTGCGCCAGGGAAGGGAGGAAGAGGACATCGGAGGGAGGCCTCACACCCTGCAGGCGCCCGGAGATTGGCTCCTACAGAATCGGAGCAGGAACTGATCAGGAGGGAGTGACCAGGAGGGAGCACGGGGTGAGGCATGGGACGGTGACCCAGTTAGGGAGATGGTCTCCTACCCGGGTCTCTGTGGGTGGCTCTGGGGGCTCCTGGGCCTGGGCGGGGCCCTGCTGGCCTCTCCCCTGCAGGCAGCATGAGCACCTCCAGGTGCCACTGTTCACGTTGTCACCGGTCACAGGCATGAAGGACAAAGTGGAGACCATAAATTCCAGACCCACAAGGCAGGGGAGCCCAGAGGACTCCTCCATGTCATTCTTTCCTTCACAGTTTGGGAGACTGCAGCCCAGGCAGGGAATGAGCTGGGCCACACGTGTCGGTGAGCAGGCGAGCCCAGGATGGAGGATGTTCACCCTGGTGGGACGGCCTGGCCAGTGCGGCTGCTGCCCCGTGCAGTGCTTCTCCAATGTGCCCAACGACTCCCCATGCCCAGTAACCTGCGGTGGCCTGTGCCCGCCTATCACAGGCCCGGCCCTCCCCAGTCTGTCCCTTGGGCCATCCATGAGCCCACTGGGTCTTGGGGTATGTATTTCCATGCTCTGTTCCCAGCCCATCTGAGCTGTGGGTGCTGGGGAGGAAGATACCCAGGGTGCCTGGGGGAGAACCCAGGCCCCACCCAACAGCCAGAGCCCTCAGCCGCAGCCTCCACCCTGGAGGGCCTCGCTCCCCGCCTGCAGGTCAGCCCCTCCTGGGCGCCTTCTCAGTCAGGGCCGGTAGGCAGCAGCGGCCATGGGGTGGCCTTGGCACAGGGCATGCGCAGGTGACGTGTGCTGCTCACCTGGGGATCTCCTGCAGTGGTGGGGACAGGCAGGCCAGATGGAAGGCCCGGGGGCAGCCATCACAGCAGATGAGCTCCCCGCCATCCCGGCACACGGCACACTCGTCCTCATTCTTCTGACCAGGAGACAGTAGCCCATGCAGGGCGGGCTGTGCCACATGGACGCCAGCAGCTCCCCTTGCGTGCTCGGGCCCCAACCCTGCTCTCTGTCCCTGACACAGCTCTAAATTCAGGGTATCTCCTATCAGCCCCAGGCACCTGCTGTCCCCTCCCTCAGGCCACGCCCTCCCTAGACCTCACCCCAGATGGTGCCTGCCACCCGGCTGGGCTGGCCCCACACCACAGCCACTGCCCCTGTGGCCACCTTCCTGACCCCTGACAGCCGGGGCATTTCCGCAGGGCAGAGAGTGGGCTGGGCCCTGCCCACCCGGGTCACTGAGGCCTGCAGAGCACCCAGCTAGGCACAGGCCACAGCAGCACCACCCCAACCAGAGGCAGAACTGAGACCAGGACAAGCGGGTACCCCCACGACCACTCCAGCTCCAGCTCACAGCACCCCCCCCCCCATGAGAGGTGCTCAGTGGTTTAAAATCCTGGGAAAACCTTGCTTTTTCCATGTTACTTGAAATTTCATAATTGCGCGTTATCAGAAAAAAAATAATTTCCGGGGGAAGAAGAGTAGGAAGGGGAAGAAGGGGAGTAAGGGGAGGGCAGGAGCTCAGACGGCAGCTGCCCTGGCACTTGGTGCCCACTCAGGGACAGAGGGCACAGGGCTGCCCTGTGGTCCAGGGTGTTACCTGGTGGAGCTGGGGCTCATTGGCGAGGGCTGGACTGACGGGGACCCCGGCCTGCTGGCTGGCCCGAGGCTCTCCTCCACCCTGGGAGGGAGAAGGGGGCAGTAATGGGCAGCGCTGCTGCTGGAGCGGGCGCGGACAGATGCCTGGGGCCGGGGCCCTCCAGGGGTGGGTCAAGGCTGCACTTACAGAGACGGGGCCCTGGGCTGCCTTGGCCCGGGCCAGAGGCTTCAGGCCCCCGCTGCCACTGCGGGTCTTGTTCTTGCAGCTGCCCGAGTCTTCCAACTTGCTGGGGGTGTAAAACTCCCCCCCAACCTGGATGCACTTCTTGGCGGCCCCTGGGAGGAGATGTCATGGGACGTCCTGCACTCTCCCCTGCCCGCAGCACTGGCTGCCTCCCGAGGGACTCTGCTCGGGGCCACCAGGGAGCAAACAAAGGGCAGGGTCCTCCTTCACCTGTGGGTGGGTCCCCACCCTGTACACCCACCTGACTCGAATACCTGCTGGATGAGAATGCCCTCCACAGCCCCACGGGCTCCAGGGACATCCCCCGAGGACACAGCCACTGCTCTCTGGACCGAAGTCGACATGGTCTGAATTCCTGGAGAAGGGACAGCCATGGTGGGGGTCATCAGCTGGGAAGAGGGTTCCTCATTCCTACTCCACAGCTGGCAGACAGGCGGAAATTGGCCAGGTGTGGGCAGGGCCTGTGCTCCGAAAGACAGCCCGAAAGACAGCCCACAGGTGAGGACAGAGGGGTACCACATATGTGTGTGCCCATGTGCACGAGAGGTGTGTATGTGTGTGGGGGGGTGTGCCCCAGTGGCCTGGGCCCAGGGTTGTGCTGGGAGAGTACAGCAGGGAGCCCCTGGAGCACAGGTCTGTGGGATCAGGAGCCTCAGGGAAGGAGGAGGGATGAAAAAGGCCCACTTCACCCCACCGAGAGGGGTGGATGGTTTTCTCCTGGACTCAGGATCTGGGCCCTGGAGGAGTGGAGCACGTGCAGGGGCAGAGGCGGG
Organism: Hystrix cristata; assembly: GCA_004026905.1. Taxonomy (NCBI): domain Eukaryota; kingdom Metazoa; phylum Chordata; class Mammalia; order Rodentia; family Hystricidae; genus Hystrix; species Hystrix cristata. Next base: position 7,139 of record PVJO010032319.1, read on the forward strand.
GGACCTGGGAGGAGGGTGCGGAGCCAGGCTGGGGTGACAGGCAGGCTCCTACTGGGACCAGGCAGCCCCTCTGCCTCGGGTCTGGCTGTGCTGCGGAGGCTGGTGAGACCCCTGCACAGCAGGCCCCCCCAGCCCACAACCCTGGCCCTCCCTCACCGTTCCCCAGTGGGAGGCGTGGCGGCTCCGAGCTGCCCTCTGGCTTCTTGGGGGGCTTGACCTTTGGCTGGGATCCTGCAAAGGGGTGCTGGGGGCAGCTGGCTGGAGAGCACCAGGCAGCGTGGGTGCCGGGGCACCCGGGTTCCCTGTGGGTCTCTTTGCTGTGGGGAAAAGGAACCCCCACCCACCCACCTACCTTGCCACCTGGGAGCTTGGCACCGGGTGGGGGAGGACTGGTGCCTAGTCCTGCCCAAGGGTCTAAGCACCTGCAGGGAGGGGTGTTGGCCCTGGGGGCGGATCTGTGACCCTGGCAGGCTCCTCCTGCTGATACCTGGGCTTGGGGTGCCCCTCGGGGTCAGGGCTGCTGGTGGGGTGGCTTGGGGCTCCTCCAGGACCTTCCTCTTGGTGGGGTGACGAGGTGGCAGTATGGGAGTCTTGGGGCCGCTGGGAGGCTTCCTTCCCTTCCGGGGCTGACTGAGGTCCACATCTGCAGGGTGCGGGGTACCAGCCTCAGAGCCCTTTGGCGGGGCCCAGAACTGGCCACCCTCACAGTAAGGTGGGTGAGAACCCTGTCCTTTGTCCCTTAAAGCCCAGTGGTCCCAGGGAACCTCCTGAGGCCCCCCAAACTCCTCCTACTCCCATCTCACCGCCAGCCCAGCACTGCCCAGGCCCACCTTTGGGGAAGCTCTCCAAGATGGGCCGCAGCCCACTGTACCGCTCCAGGTTGTAGTCCTTGAAGAGGACCCTCCAGAAGTCCACGATGGCTGCGGTGTCCTTGGTCAGCAGCCAGGACAGAAGGGCGTGGAAGGCCTGGGCACAGCCCTCCTTCTCCTTCAGCCGCAGAGTCTCCTGAGGCAACAGCTGTGTGGGGCACCTGCCTGGCAGCCACGTCCTACTGCCCCCTCAGGTGAGAGGGCAGCCTAGACCTGGCCAGGGGTGTCCCTTGGAGGCTCTGGGGTGGGCGTGGGGTTGGCACAAACCACTGAGGGTAGGGGCAGCACCCACCTGGAACAAGTCCTGAGGAGTGTCCTCAGGTCCCAGGTGAGGCTGGGGGTGCTGGGGCTGGTTTGTGGTAGGGTGTGGGGTGGCACAGGGGAGGGAGCTGGGAGATGCTAGGAGGGGACCCCAGCTTGAGAGGAGTGGGGAGGCTGGGAGACCGGGGGTCAAGGGTCCACAGGGAACCAGTTCCTGGGGACCTTTCCCTGGAGTGTGGGCGGGGTGGGGGCCAGGGCCCACCTGGAACTTGTCCTCGGGGACGATGTCGTGGTCAGCCAGCGCGTGAAGCAGCGGGAAGGCGCTGTCCACAGCCATTGCAATCTCTGTGCGGTGCAGCCTCAGCAGGCGGCGCAGCACTGTGTCCCCGCCGGCCCGGGCCTCGCTGGCCATGGTGTCACCGGAGTCCCCGCGAGGGACAGCAGCGCCCCTGCCGGCCCTGACACGCGGTGCACACACCTGGCAGGCACAGGGCGGGCACCTATGCATGGGCTGTTATACTGCCGGCCCAGGAAAGAGCAAAGGCCGCTTGCCAGGGAGCCAATCAGAGCCGGAGCTCCTGGGATGGACTGGAACCTGCTAGTGAACGGGTAAAGAACATCCCAGAACAAGAAGCTCTGGACCCAAGCGCCCTGGCACTGCTTCCCCAGGGCGAGGGGACAGCCAGGTCCAGGCTCAGAGCAGCTGCTGGGCCTCTCAGATGTACTGGCATCTGATGGCCACCTAAGAAATCTCCCTGGGGTCTGGATTGGGGCAGTGGTCCCTGGGAACCTCACATTGGTGTAGGGGCCCCCACATGGTGTCCCAGAGCTGGGGCACAGTCAGAGGACATCTAGGGTGCTGGTGCAGGTACACTCTGGGGGAGGCCCTGGGGGAGGCCCTGGATCCCTTCTCTGCAGTAAGGACCCCAGTCTGGGAGCTGAGAAGATGAAGCCACAAGGAAGGTGGCTGACACCATGGACACTCACCCCTGGTCCTTGTCCCTCAGTGTGCATGGGGCCACCCCGAGGAGCCTGGCTAAGGCAGGGGACAGAGGCAGAGGGACAGGGGCACTTGGAGGAGCGGAGCCCCTGTGGACACTGGGCACGGCTTCCTGGAGGGCGGCTGGAGCGGAGGAGCAGAGGCTCTCAGGTGGGTGCTGGCGCAGTGTCCCCAGCACCGTGTGACATGTGCAGGGCCCGGGTCGCTGCGGACACCAGTCAGGGGTCAGTCCTGGGGAGGTGACTTGGCCATTGTGGACGGGGGTCCGCAGAGAGGACACAGGTACCAGGAGGCCTGGCGGGGGCAGTAGGCGCAGGTGAAGGGCCATCACCGGGTCGGACAGATGGCCAGTTCGGGGAGGGCGTCACCAGGGTTTCTTGAGTAGGCAGGCTGTGCCATGCCACCCTGAAGGGAGACATCAGATGAGAGGTCCGGTGTGACCTGACCAGGATGCCTGGTGGGGTCTCCTCAGAGTCCTCACAGACCTCAGGGGTGTCTGGGAAACATAAACAAACAAAACACAAAGCAAAAAGGAAATTCAGGGTCAGACATGCTGGCTCTCCCGGAGTATGTTCTGTTTTTGTTCGTTTTGTTTTGTTTTGTTTGGCTTGGGTTGGGTTTTCTGAGACGGGGTCTCGCTATGTAGCCCAGGCTGGCCTTGAACTCACTGCAATCCTCCTGCCTCAGCCTCCCACGTGCTGGGATTACAGGCATGCGCCACCACACCCTGCTCCTAGAGAACGTTCTGGAGAGCCGTCCACCTCCAGGCTCCAAGCCCGTGGACACAGTGCAGTGGTGGTGGCCACGGAGCCATGTGACACCCTGCGGTACCTCCCTCTCCACCTCCTTGCTGTGTGTCTACCGCAGAAACCTTCAGAGGGTGGAAGTCACGGTCCACAGATCCGGTCCCGCTGTTCTGGAATGTTCTGTGTGGGCCGGGTCTCACCAAACCAGAGCCCACTAAAGGCCTCGGGCCCATGGGCTCCAGGAGTCCCGTGTAATGGCATTCAGGTGCCAGGGACCTGGCGTGGCTTAGCTTCCCCTCCTCTGACATCAGCATACTCCTTTTTCTTTCAATTTTGGTTTTTATTAGCCCATATTTGCAGTCCATAATACTCCCATTCCTCTTGGGGATTTGGTTCACGCACGAAATGCATCTTCATTCTTTTGACGGTCCCTTCCCTACCTAGTTTCGAGTTTTGAATCATTTAACTGATATGTTTTGGGTTATGTGTTTGTGACATACCTTCTATCTAAATCATGGTTTTATTATGTTACTTAATGTCATTTTGGGGGCGGTATTGGAGATGGAACCCAGGGGCGCTCTGCCAAGGCTGCATCCCCACTCCTTATTTATTCTGTGACAGGGTCTCTAGAGTTGCCTAGGCTAACCTCAAGCTGGTGATCTTCCTGCCTCAGCATCCCAAGAAGCTGGGATTGTAGTCATGTGCCTGGCTTAGCTAGGTCTTTTAATGGAATAATTGATTTTCTTCGTGTGCCATGTAGTTTTTTATCTTGCTTTGTTTGCTGCATATTTTGACTTATAGTTTCTTATTCCTTTTCTTGTATTTGCTGTTTGATAAAGTTATATGGATTCCCTTTTTTAGAGGTCTTATTACTTTGAAAATTCTATACATTTCCAGTCCACTAACGATTACCTTTTCTTTCTCTATACTCATAATTAGAAGCAATTGTATGCCATTCATTATTGTAAAATAAGGTACCTGTGAAATCCTCACAATGTGATTTTGCTGTGACTGGTTCCCCTCATCTCTTGGGCCCCCTCCTCAGCACATCCTACTGTCACACCCTGCAGCCCAGGGGACTTTCTGTCCCCAGGTGGAGGCAGAAATAACCAGTCAAGGAAATTAAAAACTGCCAAGAAGTTCAGAGTCTACATCCTGCTTTTTAAAAGCCCTGGGCCCTTGCAGGTGCACCTGTGTCACCAGCCGGGGCCTCGCCGTTGTCGGCAGATGTCACTCAGCGTCTTGCTGGAGGCCAGCAGAGGCCCTGTAGAGTTTCGGACTTTCCGCCACCCTGTGGGGGTTTCCGCCGCAGCCCGAGCCAGCAGTGACCTGGAGCTGCTGGGCGATGCCTTGATGGGGTCGGGGCTGGGACTCAGGCTGGATCTTCCAAGAGGCTTCGGGTGGGAGGGCTTGGCCTGTGCCGCAGCATCCTCGCTGGAGTGTGGGGGTCGCAGCAGGCGAGGCTGGATGGGATGGAAACCACCCAACGTTCCTCCGAGGCGGCGGGGGGCCAGACACACTTCTGTCCAGGGACAGCAGGGACCTGCAGGGTACCTATGACAGTGCTGTTTAATCTGCATGCTAGAACGGCTTGGAGTTTAGTACTATGCATACATTAATGTTTATATAAAATAGGAAATAACTTTGATAGAGAAATATTCACTACACCAGTGAAAATATCAAGTAAGCAGGGACAAAGTTTAAATCTGCAGGGCTTTCCAAGGCTCTGATCAGAAATGCCACACCCTGGGGGAGGTTCACTGGCCGCTCGTAGAAGGCCAGGGCATGTAACATGAAAAGGCCCTCAACGGTCCCTCAACCTTTTAAAGGGAAACGTTTGCTGCATCTGGACATTCTAGACGTGAAGAGGTTGCTGAAGTGTGAAAGGGTTAGAAAATCACCCTTGAAAATGCCCATCTGTTTAAGAAAAAAAAAATCACAGAAAAGAAACGTCTTCTAGAAGTGACTGTGAAATGGGGTTCATTAGACTGAGGTAGGATAGGAAAAAATAAAAGATAAGGAGAAAGGAGGCAAAGAAGTTGTAACTATAAAAATAGTACTTTTTTTGGTTTGTTTTTTTGAGACAGGTTCTTACTATGCAGTTCAGGCTGGTCTTGAACTCGCTACATAGCCCAGGCTGGCCTCAAACTGATGGCGATCCTCCTGCCTCAGTCTCCCAAGCTCTGGATTCACAGGCGTGTGCCACTGTCTTAGTTACTTTTCTCTCATTGCTGAGACAAAATATCCTGACACCCAAAATTAGGGGAAGAAAGGTTTAATTAGCTCACAGTTTGTACAGGTTTCAGCCTACAATCAGCTGGGTCCAAGCCAGGGTGGTCTGTCAGACAGGCAGAAGGCAGCAAGGTAAGCAAGGGATGCAAGCAAGGGGGTAACCAGCTTCTTCCTGAGCCTTATATTTTATCCAGGCTGCTAGGATTAGGGTGATACTAAAGCAATCGGTGGATTGATTTAGTAACCACACACCCTTAATCCCAGCATCACACACTCTAGATTCAGCCGCCTCTGATCCAGCCACCTCTTACCACGTGAGGCTTTGGGGGACATCTAGACACAAACAGTAATAGCCACTATGCCTGACAAGTGAGTTCAGATTGTCCAGCCCGGTGGTGGCAAACCCATAGTACACATGCTGTTTTTCTTTTAAGATAAAAGCTGTTCATGGCTGAGTTGCTTTTCCTAGACTAAAACCTCAGTATTGAGGCACGAGAGCAGTGTGGGTACTTCACGACGAGCAAGTGGGTTTTGGATCACACTCTGGCACTCATCTCTGGAAGGCTCACCATCACTGATCCAGCCATGGCTCTATCTGGGCATTTTAGTTGATATTGCTGCGTGTTAAAGGAAGTCCAAAGGCCCAAATTATGTTACAAGTAGAAGTAAGCTGGAAATTATAATTCCAGTCAAATTAATAGAGGAATTTTTTTTTATTTTTATAACTTTTCCATTATTGGAAAAACCAAAGTGTGGGGGCTGAGGATTTAGCTCAGTGGTTAGAGCGCTCATCTTGCAAGCACAAGGCCCTGGGTTCCATCCCCAGCACCAAAAAAGAAAAAAGAAAAAAAGAAAAACCAAACTGTGCAAACTGTGGTGGTTGATTGATTGTGTCAAACTGTAAGAGAAGGTTAACTGAATTGGTTCAGCAGTTCCACACCCTGAGTGTAGAAGAACCACCCAGGGCAGCTCGTCACCTGGATGGTATGGAAGGGAAATGAAGAAGGATGGATCTACTTTGGTTCCTTCGGAGGAGTCCACCTTCACTTCGGACGTAATCTCCTCCTGGCTTTGCCTCCACCTTGGATG
>PVJO010032320.1:0-11886 GCA_004026905.1 Hystrix cristata
GATGTTCAAGCTTTGGGACCAGATGATCAGGGACTGAATCTCCCTAGACTGTTAAACTTAATTAAAACTCTCCTTCTTTTTAAAGTTTTGGATATTTGGTGTTGTGTCCCTGCAATGGAAAGCTAACTAATACAGCCACTATTTAGAACAAGCCATTTCTTTGGCTTGTTTTTACCTCTTTTCTTAGAAAACAATCTCAGACCACACATCCTACAGGAATGTCTCATAAGCATTCATGTGGTGCTATGATGACTTTTGTGAAGTGAATTCTCATTAAAATCATAAATGCTTAGGTGTGTGAATGCTAAAGGTTTCAACCACCAAGTGATTTGTTCCCCAGACTTTTCAGAACTAAACTCCGGTAGCTGAAATAATCAAATTTTGTAAAAATCCCCAATGTCCTGGATTTCTTTTCCCCCAGAATTTGAAAAACACTTCTTTATGAGAACACAAGGACATGCAGAATGTGTCAGGTATGTAAATGATCTCAGTTTATAGACTGTAAGCAGGGAATTACGTTACTGCAGTACCATATAGAAAAAACTAGTGTAACAAGTATTACGCATTCTACACTTTCAGCATTTGTACATGTAAAGGGACCAGAACTCATTGCTAAAGCTCTGACTCCCAGCTGTTGAGTAACTTACTACACTGTAAGCAACCACACTGGCTTGCTAGTTATTAACTAGAATCCAGGAAACTGCTCACTAAAAGTAATCATGTATTTCAACTATAGTCAATACATTTTTAAAGGCTTCTTTTTGGTAATTTGGGTCACAATTTTAGGAACACACAAAACAAATAACTCAAAACTATTACTGGATCCTTGGTTAATTATAAGGCTGTTCCATATCTTCGCTGCATGCTGACAAAATGCAGAATTTCCCTGCTATGGTCCAGGTGGGGCAGCTGGGAGACAAGGAAACCAACAGCCGCCATCGGTAATAGAAGGATAACACTGTCCTCCGTTAGTGAGAAAAGACCGTGTGTGAGCCACAGACAGCAGGAGCTATAATCACTCCACCCGTCATTCTGTTACATTTGCTATAAAGACAGGTCGGATGGTAAGTTGGGAAGGAAATGGTACCAACAGAAAGTATAGAAACAGCATTGCTGGGCTGGGGATTTAGCTCAGTGATTAGAGTGCTTGCCTTGCAAGCACAAGGGCCTGAGTTCGATCCCCAGCACCGGAAAAATAAATAAATAAATAAAAGGCAACCCTACAAATTTGATGAAGGAAGTTTTGTAGGAACTGGAAGGATTAAGACATTCAAATATAAAAATAAGAGGGAAATGTAGGAAAAAAAAAATGTAGAGACAGGAAAAGAGGGAAAATCAAGTTTTGGCGGGTTCTCCACCTCCTGCTGTCTGAGACATGGAGATCAAGCACTCTTTCTACACTCCAATTCTCATGGAAAACATCTCGAGTTCCTTTTGTGACACATGGTCCCAGGTGGAGTTCCAGGCATGGGTTGCTGGCTTTAAATGGCCTATAAATGACCATAGTCCACGCTGGCTGAAGTGTGCAAACTGTGTAGAAGGACAGGCCGTGTAGATTTACAGACACCAGACAGAGGATAAGGCCACAGCAAACTCCATAAGAGGCTCTTCGGGATTGGATTTCTCCACCAAGTTGCCTGCTGAAGATCACGTTTCTACATATTGAATAAATTAATATCCAAAGTAGTAAAGATTTCTAGGACTTCAAGCTTTGTTAGCTTTTATATGGCAGTAATTCCCACTGTTTGCATCAATATAATGAGTACATGAGTTGCTGTTTCATACAAATATTCATATATTTTCAGGAGGCATGTATAATATACATGTGCATTATATAAACAATATGCATATGTGTAGCAAGTACAAACATAGAATATACAAATGCTTACTTACATATATATGTGCATGTGTGAATGCATATATATGTACATGCAACAAATATATACACGATGTGCAGATAGATAATATACATGTACAGTATATACATATATGTGTGTAGTGTACCTACACATGAGTACATACATACGAATATTTACTCTTAGCCTTTCAAAGTCAACCAAAAAAACCTATCTTTAGTCATACCCCCCCATTCTCTGTATTAAAAAGCGAAATTGGATTAACACTGCTTAGTGCCAATAGAGTAACATTCATCTGATTCTTTTTTTCTAAGAGGTTGTTTTTACCTATATCACACATTAAAAGAAATATAAATGCTAATAAACAAGTGAAATACTCTGCCTTTGTTTTTGGAGCAGTGCTACGTGCTCATCAATAACCATGTTCCAGAACTGACTGTGAGAGGTGACAGACCATTTGAAACCACACACTTCAAGTACCAAGTCTGCTTGCCATCTGCTGCTCCGTGACACAGGAGCACTTATCCTACAAAACTGTGGGCTCATCTGCGAATTATCAATTCTTCGCTTATGACTGTGAGCAACGAAAACACTACTGGAAGTGAAAACAATTCCTGCCCCCAGGTGCTCTACCAACACAGGCAGAGGACAAAAATGTTGGATCGAGAAAGCCAGTCATGCTTGTTACAGGATTGCTGTGACCCCAACGTCTCTTCCTATGTGCTACCCTAAATTTAAGAGCCTCAAATGATACAAGCCTTCTCCAGTCTTCTAGTTTTCTCCTTTTTATTCTTTTCTACATCTGTTCTTTAAACCCTCCGATATCCTTAGAAATACTATTGAGCTCCTGAGCAGCCTCCTCTGACAAATTTTACTGGCTATTGAGATGGCCCAGGAAAAAGTCTGAGTTTTAGAATCAATGCTATAAAACGCACTGCCTCTCCACGCTCTGAAAGCTTGCCCGTAGCTCTTATGGCTGGTGGAGGGCACATGCCCTTTTCGGTGGAGGAAAGAGGCCCTGTGTTTTGAGACATAGCTGTAAGTTTTTCCATGAATGTGGGCACATTCTCCACTTCTCCTCCCCCAAACAGGCGTGTCATATGACCGGCCATTTTTGCAAGCTTCCCAGTACATTTTCAGTAGGTAGAAAGTACATTTCTACCTACTTTAGGTAGTAAGTGGCAACTGCTTAAGACTTTTCTTTAAAGGAGACGTAGGCCAGAGAAAACCACTCCTGCCCAAGGCACAGGTGGGCTGAGATCATGTGCGAGAGGCTCAGAGCCTGCAAAGGTGTCCCAGGCCTGCAACAGCTGCCAGTACGAAATAATGCAAAGCAGACAATGACACCGATTGCATCTCAGGTAATCAGTGATGAGATCTGCCATTTCCAGAAGATTCTGTGCTCTGGCAGAAAGAAGCACAAATCAAGTTGTCCCAGGCTGGGTCAGAGAAGCACTTCAGTGTCAGAGAAAGGTAATGAGGTGATGATGAAACTCAGAACAGCCACTTAAAGGACTTTCAGGAATACTGATCCATCAATATTCTATGCTAGCTGGTCACAATGGCCTGTAATCCCAGTACTCGGCAACTCTGGGACAGGGGACTGCAAATTGGAGCCCAGACTGGGGAACTCAACAGTTTAGTGAAAGCCTGTCTCCAAATAAAAAATAAAAAAGGGATGGGAAGGTAGTTCAGTGTGAAGGCCCTGGATTTAATCCCCAGTAGTCCCCCCTCTCAAATTATATCCTGATGTGCTACGTTGACACTGTCTGTGTGTGTAGTTTTATATTTGAATGCATAATGAAGGGTGATTTAAATCTATATCAAATATGCAATCTAATAAAGCAGGGGCTGTGTTTTATTAGAAGAAATGAGATCAAAAGACCTTGAGTTCAGGGAAAAGCTCATGTTCTTGGGAGGAAATACGTTTTCTCATTGCTTCAATTTCTTAGTCCACAACACTAATGGCCAGGTACATGATAGCATGTTATAAAACAGAAAGCAATCAATACTTAAAGTTTAATATGCAATCACTTGTTAAAGTGTAGATTGTGATGGAGCAGGCCTGGATCAGCTGTCTGGGGGTGAGGGCTGATTCCACCATTTGGGGCACGGTGCTGACACAGGTGGGGTGAGGATGCTAGCCATAGGCAGCAGGGCTCTTCTAGGCTTGCGATGGCCACTGAACAAGACATGCCAGGAGAACGGAGTACACACACTTTAGAGTGGAATCAAATGTCACTGCCAAAATCACTATTGAGAGGAAAAATACATTAGATTCTTTGATCAGAAATGGGACAGAGCAACAGGGAGGACCTGGGTCATGTTTTTCAGTCTTCACTGTGTTTCCCCACAGTCCATGTCTGCTCAGTCCTTCTGGTTTATAGTCCAGTAGCGAGGAACACCAAAAATACTACTCAGCCTACTATACTTAAATGTTATGCTGTGGGTTCTTTAGAACAGTCCTGAGTTCATTTTACCTACCTCCTTGTTCATTTTACCACCTTCGGTGGGGCCTACACTGGTGGGCAATACCTGTCCACTGGGATGAACCCCACCACACAGCTCCTGACCCGCGGGGTGCAAAGGGCAGGCCATGTGACCAGGAGGGAAAGAGATACAGCACCGTGTCTGCCATGACCTCCTGGTTGTTGCTACACAGATGATTCACTGTGGACAAGTTGGTCTGAACAATGAAGAATTTACTTTTAGATCTAGAATGGGCCCCCAAAGACACCTGTGTTCAAAGATGGAGCTTTTGGAAGTGACTGGATCATAGTGGGTGCTCTACTCATCAGCAGATGGATCCGTTGAGCTTTTAGCTGAATGTGCTATTAAGAGCTGGGGCCTGATTGGAGGAGGACTGCTGGCGGTGTGACCTAGAAGAGTATATTCTTGTTCCGGTTCCTTCTCTGCCTCTCTCCTTCCTGGCTGCCATGAAGCAAGCAGCTTTCCTTCGCCAGGCCCTCCCATCATGCTGTGTCTGCCTTGGAGCTGGCTGGCTGTGCACCAAGCCCTCTGAAATGACCCCAAATAAACTTCTCTTACTTTAAATTGCAGGCATCGGTGTTTTATGCCTGTGGCAGGCAGGTGACTAAGACACTGGACTAGAAGACTGAATCCAAACAGTTAAGGGCAATGTGGCAAAAAGTGAGACACGTTGGGCTTTAAGCTGTTCTGGGCCCCAGATCCTGCCAAAGAAGAGGGTATTCAGAGAATCTTTAGTTCTTGGCCATGTGGCATGCAAGAAATGAGGGAGGCCTGCTGATAAGGTTCAATAAGGGAATGTCGTGGTGATCCACCAGCTAGATATGATGCTCAATTTATTGTTAAAGACATTAAAAATCAGAAAGCATAAGACATTGGTCAGAAGGGAACCAAGATCACAAAGGTCTGTTTCACACCAATGCCTGACTGATATTACACTGCTCTCTTGATGTGGAAGTTCTTGTTAAAAATGTCTAAGCCAACCACTGTGGCACATGCCAGAGCATTGGGAAGCTGAGACAGGAAGATCAAAATTTGCAGTCCTGCCTGGGCAACTTAGCAAGACTGTGCCTAAAAATTAAAATTAAAATTAAAAAAAGCCTAGGGGTGTAGGTCAGTGCATATGCCCTGGATTCAATCCCCAGTATTAGGGGAAAAAAAAAAAAAACCGTACAGACTGCCTGGAGAGGAGTACACACCCAGGTGCATAAGATTGTGTAGTGCGCGTGTACGTGTGGTTGGGAGCAAGGGTGCAAGTGTGTGTTTGTGCGTCCAGGAAAGCCAGGAGAGGCTGCTCACAGCAAAAGGGTATGCTACACTCAGAGGATACGAGTATCACCAAGGTTTCCACCTAAATATTTTTCACTCTAACTACAGAAATTAGGGCTTTGTTTGTTTCTCATTGGTATAGCAGGATACCACAAACTGGGTAGCTCATAAAGAAAAGCAACTTATTTCAGCCCACCTTCTACATCTGGTAGAAGGGGCTACATCTGGTGAGGACCTCCTTATTGTGTCATTCCATGGCAGAAGGCACGCCATGTGCAAGAGGGACAAGAGCTGGAGTGCACAGCCTCAGCCCTTTCACAGTCTGCCTAACTGGCACTGAGGGTGGAGCTCTCCTGACTCAGCCTACCTGGAGGCCCCAAATCTTCTCACAGTGGCAAAGGGATTAACTCTCCAAAGCAGGCTTTTGAGGGACACATTCATGCCATGCTAGTAGCCATATGGGAAAATTTGTTAACAGTGGGTTTTGTGTAGCTTAGGGTGATTGTGCCTGTGAATGGCAACGACATGACATGATTTCCAGTTTCAAATTAAGGGAAGATGCTCGGTCTGTGGCCCAACCCAGAACTCCCTCCGCCTGGGTACTGGTCTTCTTTTCTTACTGATGTTTTACGTTGGAGCTGATTCTAATCATGTTTTCAGTCTGTGTGGGTTTGTGGTCTGTTTGTGGGTGTGTGGTATGTTTCAGTCTGTGTGGTATTAAAAAAAATTACATGAGCAGCTAACAATGATTTTATTTCCTTGAACTTGAAAGAATTGAGCCAATGGGTAGAGGGAAGGTGCCCACCTTGGAAATTTAATTTATATTCTGAAAAAAGTCAGCTGCTTTTGGAAAATCTCAGGTAACATCCAAAAGTTAGCAAGTGTTTTAAACGCAAACAGACACCATATGGAAATACAGGACCAGACGAAATCTTTTGCAGGGCAATCCCGTATGTGGCTTTGCTTCTCTGTCACCTGCAGACCTGCCTGCTGAGGAGACCCCTCCTTGCCACCTCTAAAAGCTGAAGGGGAGCCAGGTGTGGTGGTTGTGCCTGTAACTTCAGCTGTTCTGGAGGCTGAGACAGGAGATGGAGGCCCCAGCCCAGGGTATTTAGCAAGACCCTATCTCAAAATAAAGAGGGCATTACCTCAGTGGGAGAGTACCTGACTAGCACGCTTGAGGCCCTCCATTCAAGTCTGTATTGGTGCTACTAATACATAATAAGTACTGAGTGGGGAACATGGGCTACTGTAAGAGGTTTTTTTTTTTAATTTTGTAAGTATTTGGAATCATCTTTTTTATTGGAATATCTTATCATGACAAATACGGGCTTAGAAAAAATGGGCCAAGAGAAGGGCAGAGATTACAAAGATAAACTGTAGACTTATTTTCCCAAGGGTCCATTTTGTCCCTTTTGTCTGGTCAGACAAGAGCGAGAGGATTGTCAGGAAAAAAAAAAGGATGGAGGGAGAGATGAAACACACATACACGATACTAATCATGGGTTTATTTATAAAGTACCCAGGAACTAAGCAGAGTAGCTACAGGCTTGGAAAAGTATTAAGGGGGAAATTTGAAGTCTACTGACATTGTTGGAGATGTAGCTTGTTTACAAGGCTCAAGGTCCTGAGTTCCAGCACTGCAAAAGTAATACTTACTTATTTTTGCAATGAGCCAGAAACAGAAAGGCAAGCACCCCACGTTCTCTGTCATATGCAGAAACTAAAATATCAACCTGAAAGATGAAGAGTGATTACTACAGCTTGGAAGGGAGAGGACAGATAGAGGAGGCTGGGATAACGGAGATTGAGTTTGACCCGGGTACACTTTGTGCATATATGGTGCTATCACACCGAACTCCACTTAATGTACAATTAAAGTGTGTTAATAAAATTTTAACCCATTCACCTTGATCTTTGAAGGCCGCGGAAGCCGGCTCCGTGGTCCCCTGCTGTAGGTGTGGCGCAGGGCCTAGGGCACAAGGCAAGGAAAGGTGTCCAGAAGGCCCTGCCGAAGAGGCGCCAGGCACACTCGCGGTGAGAGCCATGGTGCTCTCTCGGGACAGCTGGCACCAGCGCACAGCCCGGAGGAGGGGACACCACCCTGGGCGCGGTGGGTTCTGCTCCCTGCACCAGCCGGCTGTTTCAAAGGCTGCACTTGATTTTACTTCTCAGTTCTACTTTCCTCCTAAGCAACCCTTTCCAAAGGTTTGTGTGCACACACGCTGTCTTCATTTCTACCTGTTTCTTTCTTTCCACCCTTCAGCCTACCTTCCACCCGCCCCGCGTGGCTGATTTCTTGTGTGATATTGTCATGTTCTTGTTTTCCCTTCACATCTGAGTTACAAGCCCGTGTATAAAACAGAAAATTTTACTACAACTCAAAACACAACCTTCTAATTCTATTTTGCAATTGCAAATAGCAACAATATGGTGTTTCGGATTATTCCCCGGAGAAGGTCTCGCAGGTGTGGGCTCTGGCCAGCAAATTCTGCAGGAATCCTGCGGGCTACTCCCAGAGCACAGGGGTTGGGAGGTGGGCTGGGCCGACTCTGACACTGCTCCAGAGTCCCACTGAGACCAAGCCACAGTGTCTCAAGCAACAAAAGCAGGCAGGCGCCCAGCTGGGACATAGGTGAGAACCCACTGAAGCCCTGTGGCCTGAAAAAAGTGACAAGACAAAGGACAATACACAGCAACTGATCGGTAATATTTTGTCAGCCTGGTGTGGTGGCACACACCGGTAATCCCAGCACTCTGACGGGTTGAGGTAGGAGGATCCAAATTCAGGCCTAGTTTGGGCAATTTAGTGACTTAGTGAGAGCCTGTCTGGAAATAAAAAAGGCCTGGGGATGTGACTCAGTGTGCAGGCGCCCTGGGTTCAATCTCAAGTGCTGCAATGTATTATTATTACTATCGTTTTAACCAGCTGGACATGTAGAGAACAAAGCAGTGCAGCTCATTGTCTGCCATAGGTAATCAGAAGGACTGAGGCACAGATCACAGCAGCCCAGCACCAAGCCTCTAGAACACGTCCCTGCCAGGCATCCAGGTCCCTGTGACCCAGGAGCCCCCGGCGTCCCCAGGACAGGATGTCCTCCTCCTGCTGGGCTCCAGGTGCCCCATCCAAGTCCCCTCATGGAAATTCCTCTGCCTCTAATATTCCTCCAAATGAAATTCCTCATCTGCTGCCACATGGAAGAGAGCAGGCACACAGAAGATGAGTCACCGAGCAATAGGAAGGCCCCCGGAGGAGAGCACAGATTGGGGTCCTGGATCCCCAGTGCAGGGCAAGGGCACCAAGGCCCC
Organism: Hystrix cristata; assembly: GCA_004026905.1. Classification (NCBI taxonomy): domain Eukaryota; kingdom Metazoa; phylum Chordata; class Mammalia; order Rodentia; family Hystricidae; genus Hystrix; species Hystrix cristata. The sequence continues at coordinate 8,922 of PVJO010032320.1, forward strand.
ACGCCAAGAGCGCCAGCACCACAGGCCATGAGGACACAGGTCCCTTGTGATGCCTCATCAGAGTGAAGCCCACCATCATCCTCTGGATGTGTTTTGTTATTAAGAGTAGGAATCTGTTGATTGACTTATAAGAGATAAACAAGAGGACAAAGATGTCTGGACAAAGCTTTTCATTATAGCAATTTTAAAAATAGTGGGAAAGGGTGGGGATTTAGCGCAGTTGTAGAGCACTTGCCTATCAAATACAAGGTCAAGTTCAGTCCCCAGCACTCAAAATGAAATAAGAAACTGAAAATCCACTTGTGTCCTCCACATGGGATGGGGAACTCACCAGAGGAATCTGTTCCCGCAGTGAGACATGACCCCCATGCATATGGTGGCATATGGTGGCATATGGTGGCATATGGTGGCGTGCAGACAGCTGCCCCACTGGCAAGAGGCCACAGAGGTCTGCACTGGTACACAGAGATTTTTAAAAGTGTTGCTGAAATTACTTACAACAACTTGTATGTTGAAAGTAATTTTAATTTCTCCTTTTGGTTTTCTGTTTGGCTTGGATTTTCTACAAATAGTGCTATCTATGCAATTGGAAATAAAGTTATTTGATTAATTTACAATTAAAAGGCTAAGTACAGTTTTCACAAAGTATTCGCTAAGGGTGTAGCAATAGGGGAAAGTTGTACTGAAAAGTGTAGGGATTTGGGGTGGGGTGCAGCTTCCTGGGGAGTGCTTGCCCAGTATGTGCTGGGCCCTGGGTTCCAGGCCCAGCAGAGAAAGAAGGGGGCAGGGAAAACTAGAGAGGGAACAGGGAACTAGGGAACTGGGTAAATTCTGTTTTTTATGTCTCTTCCGGACTGTAATCTACTGCAGAGACTAGTGGGGAAGAAATTAGGAAAATCAAGCCCAAGAGTGGGGCACCGAGGCTCTGTTGGGATGTTCCTTTCTCCTCCCTCAGCTCTCAGCTGTCTCTCAGGGAGCACTTTGCACTCTGAGAAACTGGCCCTGCTCAGCTGCAAATGAATTACGGTGCTTCCTCTGTGATTATGACGGACACTGGCCTTTCCCACTGGACTGTGAGCTTCATTAAAACAGACAGCTGTGATTTTTTTAACTTTTTACTTTTTGCCCATTATCTTATCCTAATCATCTGCTAAGGCAACTGACACATATTAGGGGAACCAAAAATACATTTGAGTGCTATCTTAAAGTGCTATGGCACATTTCTGTAATTACAACACTTAAATTGTGAAAACGTAAACTACCTCATGTGTATGTATGAGTGTGTGTGTGTGTGTGTGTGTGTGTGTTGCTGGGAATTGAACCAAGGAACTTCACACTGAGCTACACACACAGCATTTATAAAAATGTTCAATTTTGAGACAGGGTTATAAAGTCACTGATTTGCCCAGGCTGGGCTGTAACTTGTGACCCTCCTGCTCCAGCCTCCCAGAATGCTGGGACTACAAGTGTACACCATCTCAACCGGCTCAGGACCAACTACTTCCTAATCTTGAAGCTGCTCTTTGACTTTTTGCTTTGCCCGAAGCCTTTAACAATTTTATCTTATAACAATAAACCTTTCACAACTTTTCCCTCGGCAGTTGCTTAGTCTAAGGCACCATAGACCCAGGAGAAACACCAGAGCCCAGGCACAGGTATCTAGCCCAAGAAAAGGTGGAGCCTGCCAAGCCCTCTGTCTGGAGGCTGACAGCTGGCTCCTTACAGGTGCACTGCAGACCGGGAGCTTGCAACTTAGCGGCTGTCCCACTACAGACCACCGGCAGGTACCGGGAGGTATTTAAGGTCAGGCAGAAGGCAGTTCACACCAGAGGACCGAAACCTTCCAGTCTCAGGTCACAGAAGGAATGTGTCCAGTGTCCACTGCACAGACTCATAGCAGCCCCTCAAACAAGATACGTGAGATCTGGACTCTCCTGGTTTTTGCTTTGAGAACAAGAGACAGGGACACCTAAGCATGTTGTCACCTCTCAGATATAGAGGGGAGACTCAGGAGACTGCCTTAGAAGTCAGGGTATCGCACTGCCAGAAGACTGAAAGGAAACAAAACAATCCAAGAAAAAGGTGGAAGTAGAGGGAAGAGGTGATGAGAGTCTAGTTAATGGCAATAAAATTGTCTTTTCAACTAAGGGCATTTTATTCTGTCTCTGCTTAAAAGTTGAAGTAGCATCACCACACACCTTTCAAAGGAAGATTATTTTTCTTTCTTTTCTAAGTGATTTACTATGAAATTGTCACAGAGTTGTCCTAAAATCCATCAAATGCCCCCAAAGTCAGGGTGATCCTATGTTTACTATGAAGCATAATTACTAGGAATATTAGGCTATATTAATACAGGTGCATTTATTGGTTTGTGGGAGGCCATGATCCTCTACGACAATCATAACCATTTTGATATTCACTGTTAATTTTTAGAAAAGGTTCAAGCGAAACAGACAACCAGTGAAGCCCTAATTCTAACTACAGAACACCGACCATTTCATTTGCAGTCTTAGGAAATCCTTTTACAAGAATTTAGTGGCCACTCCACAAAACACCCTCATTCCACACAGGGTTGGCCTTAGTAAACACTTGTGAATGGTAGCATCAATTGATTGTCCCTTGATGAATGGAAATCCAAGATCCCTCAAATACATGACCTACCAGTGGTCCTCACGTTGGGACGAGGTAGAGGGAGGGCCGGAGTCAAGGCATGGCTTTGTTTTAAATTCCAGCTCGCTTCTCCATCCCTTTCTCTCTGTCTCACTATGGTAATATCACAGACAACAGGTTTTCTTTGTGAAGATGTGGTATCGATGGATGGTTTTGTCCATGAAAATTTGGGTATTTCCATATTAGACAGGTTGTTGGTCAAGCTCCCTAGCTAGCCGAGCTCCCTCTGCTTGCAAAGGACTTAAATGAGATATGCTTCCTCCATCCTGTGCCCCAGGCAGCCCAGGCTCTATAC
>PVJO010032321.1:0-13330 GCA_004026905.1 Hystrix cristata
TTCTACACTATGGAGTACTACACTGCCATAAAAAAGGATAAACTAGAGGCATTCATATACAAATGGATGTTTCTTGAGAACATACTCTTAAGTGAAATAAATCAGACACTCATGAGCGCACATCAAATTTCTCTGATATGAGAATCCATAACTGTAAATAAGAACAAAGAGGTGTAATAGATATTATATAAAAGGAGAATGATGTGCAGAGGAGAGGAGTACTAGAAAGAAAGAAGGGGAAAAGCAGAAAGGCAACAGGGGAAAGAGAGAGGAAAGGGAAAATATGGAAAATGATAAATAAACCTGCTGTAAATAGGGAGGGAGGGAGCAGAGGGGAGGGGTGGGGGAGAGGGGGGAGAACCAAGATGTATCATGTATAGGTACAGAATAAATGTAATGAATGTGACCATTGTATGTAGAATGTACCAATACATGTTCTTGGTTTAAAATTAAAAAAAAAAAAAAGAAATCATAGAAGAATACTTCCCAAATATAAGAAAAGATTTTTAAATACAAGTAAGTGACATGTATGGAACACTAAGCAAATATGACAAAATGAAGCTCATCAGGCATATGCTTGTTAAATTACAAATATTCAGCAAAAAGCAGAATTTAAAAAGTGGAGAAAAACAAAAAAATCACATATAAGAGTAAACCAATTAAAATTATAACAGACTACTCAACACAAACCTTAAAGGCCAAAAGAGCTTGGAGTGAAGAATTTCAAGCCCTAATAGCAAATAACTTCCTACCCAGATTAACTTATCCAAAAAAGCTGTCCTCCAAAATACATGCAGAAATAAGATATTTCCATGAAAAAATTCAGCTCAGAAGATATATGAGTGCCAAATGAGCTCTAGAGAAAATACTCAAAAATGTTCTCTACAGAAAAAATGGCCTCAACTCTCCAATTAAAAAAAAAAAACACAGATTGGTAGACTGTATGAAAAATACAGAATCCAACAATCTGCTGGACTCAAGAAATTCATCAAATCCAAGAAGAATTTATAGACTAAAATTTAAAGAATGAAAAACAATATCTCATGTGCCAGGGCCCTCAAAACAAGAAGGGGTAAATTTCAAGCTAAAACTGATGAAAAGAGACAAAGAAGTTTGCTACATGGTAGTTAAGGGAGCAAACCAACAAGAGAGGATATTCATAAATAATTATGCACTGAATACTGTAGCACCCATCTTCATAAATCAAAAAGTGCTGAAGTTAAAAGATTAAATAAATGCTAACACAATTATAGTAGGGGATCTTCACATCCCACTTTCACAAGGATATAAATTAACTGAAGAAAAAGTCAATAAAGAAATATCAGTGGTGAACCAAACCCTCAAAGGGTAGGCAATTAGTAGAAATTTATAGGTTATTTCACACCTTTATGACAGAGTATATGTTCTTTTCTGCAGCGCATAGTATTTTCCCAAAATAAATCACATCCTAGTTCACAAAATCCACCCACTAAATAAATAAAAAATAACTGATATCACCCCAAGCATGCTATCAGACCAGTGTACAGTGAATATAGAAATCAAGGAGAGAAGAAATCACATAAAAATTAGATGCTCCTGGAAAATTCTCAACATATTTGTCAATAACCAATGGGCTATGTTAGAAATCAAAGAAGAAATTAAAATTTTTCTGGAAATTAATGTGAATTTGCTCTACACAAAAACTTCTGGTCACTATGAAAATAGTTCTAGGAGGAAAAGTTCATCAAAATCAATGGTAACATCAGGAAAATAGAGCAAGCCAACAAAATAATCTTATGATAAATCTTGAGGTACTTGAGAAACAATGACAAACAATATTCAAACTGAAATTGAGGGAAATTATAAACATGAGAGTGAAAAGTAATGAAATTGAGACAAAAGTACAAAAATTAATAAATTGAACAGAAGGATTTTTGAAAGAATAAATAAGATAGATGAGCCTCTAGCCAGATTCATCAGAAGAAAGACAGAAAAGGCTCACATCAATTCAATTAGAAATAAAAAAGGTGAAAACATAACAGACATTGTCAAAATCCAGATGTTAGTAACTACTGAAAATATTGTATTCCAACAAATTGGCAATTTTGAAGAAATAAACAGATTCCTAGACTCATACAAATTAGAAAACTAGCACAAGAATACAAAAACATGCTTAAAAACTCAATAACAAGAAATGAAATTGGCACATTGATAGAGAATCTATGAAGTAAAAAAAGCCCATGACCTCACTGATTTGCTCCTGAATTCTAGAAAACCTTTAAGGATGATATATCCTCAGTAGTCCTCCAGGTCTTCAAAGGAATTGAAAGAGCTGGAGTGCTTCCAAATTCATTTATGGAAGCCAGTATCACCTTGATTCCAAAACTACATAAAGACCCAACTAAAACAGAAAAGTGTAGGCTGATCTCCTTAATTAATATATATGCAAAAATCTTCAACAAGATGTTAGCAAGCAGAATGCGGCACATCATCGAAAAGGTCATACGTCACAGCCATGAGTGTTTCATCCTAAACATGCAAGAATGTTTCAACATGTGTAAGTCATTACATATAATACATCATGTAAACAGAAGTAAGGTCAAAAAGCGCATAGCAAAAGCAGAAGACTTTTGACAAACATCCAACATCCCTTCATGATAAAAACTGTGAGGAAAACAGGTAGAGAAGGACTATATCTGAATTTAATAGATGCTTTTTATGAAAAATAAACAGCCAGTATCATATTAAATGGGAAAATATTAAAAGCATTTACCCTAAAATGAGGAATAAGACAGGATATCCATTTCTATTCCACACGATATTTGAAACATTAGCTAGAGGGAAAAAAATGATAGGGATTCATATAGGAAAGAGAGAAACTCAAAATGTCATTATCTGCAGATGATATGATACTCTATATAGAAGGGCCAAAGATTGCCACCAAAAAACTCTTAGAACTAATAATCAAGTTCAGCAAGGCAGCGGGATACCAGATCAACACACAAAAATCATTAGCATTTGGATAGACCAATAATGAACTCAATGAGAAGGAAATTGCCAAAACAATACCACCCACAGTAGCTTCAAGAAAAATGAATTATCAAAGAATTAACCTAACAAAGGAAGTGAAGGACCTCTACAAGAAAACTACAGCTCTCTGAAAAAGGAGATTGAAGAGGACATCAGAAAATGGAAACATGTCCCCTGCTTTTTGATAGGTAGAACTAATATACAAATTCAGTGCAGTCCCACTGAGAATATCAATGGCATACTCTACAGAACTAGAGAAAACAATTCTAAAATTCATGTGGAACCTGAAGAGACTCAGAATAGGAAAAGCAATTTTTGTAATAAGAGCAAAGCAGGATGCCGTAAAATACCAGAGTTCAAGCTATGCTATAATTTAATAGTGATAAAAGTGTCATGGCACTGGCAAAAAAAATCAATAGACGGGTCAGTGGAACAGAATAGCACATACAGAAACATCCCCAGACATGCAGCTATTTGATATTTGACAAAGATGGCAAAAGCACACATTGGAGGAAAGAGAGCATATTCAACAAGTGGTGCTGGGAAAACTGGTTATCTGTGAGAAAAACTGAAATTGGACTTGTATAGCTCAATGTTCACTAAATGAAATTAAAAGGGGTCAAAAATCAAAACAGTAAAACAGAAACATTGAGCCTAATGGAAGATAAAATAGGAAAGCAGTGGTTAGGTTAGGAAAGGATTTCTAAACTGAACCTGAGTTGAATAAGAAATAACAGCAAGAGTCAACAAATGCAATTATATAAGACTGAGAAGTTTCTGTATCGCAAAACAATTAATTAGTAAAGGGAGGAGATAACTGCAGTGAAATATACATATCTATGTTTATAGCAGCACAATTCATAATAGCAAAATCTTGGAAACAGCCTGTATACCTATCAACAGATGACTGGATAAAGAAAATGTGGTATCTATGTATAATGAAATGCTACTCAGCCAGAAGGAAGGAGAAATTTGAGACATTTGTAGGAAAATGGTTGCACCTAGAAAATTATAATGTCAAGGGAAATAAATGAGACGTGTAACCTCGAATACCATGTGATATCTCTTATCTGAGTAAGGCAAAATACAAACTAAGATAAAAATAAATGAAGGCTAGAACAAGACAAGAGAATAGATATTTTGCATATGGGAAGGGGTCCAGGAGATGAAGGGCAAAGGGTGATTGTGAGAGGTTTGGGAAATAGGTAGAGTGAAGTTATGCCATGTACAAAGTCCTAATAACTTTAATGAATGTTGAAACTGCATGACATAAATGTGAACTAAGAAGAATAATATCAACAAGAATAAAAATGTGGAAAATGGAACCAGAGGAGGAGAGATGGAGATTTAAAAATGAAACAAGCTGTATTAGATACATGTACAAATGACCCAGGATGACTGTAAAATACACGTACTCCAAATATTTCTAAAAAAATAAAAACTAAATTAAGAAATACAACTTGCTTCATACAAGGTCATGGAAATATTCACATTCAGAAAGTTAAACATCTTCCCAAACTAGAGGACCAGACACACGGCTGAAATGGAGCCCCAGAATGGATCAGATTCTGATGATGAGGCAGGAACACCTAAAAATATTAATCCTGGGAGTGGACCGTGCCCTGCTTTACCCCCCTTTCAGTGTAAAAATGCTACCTCACCATTCTAAATCTCACCAAAGAAACACTCTTACTTGGAGTCATTTTACGCTTCTCACTGAAAGAAAAATTCAAAATTTTCACCACTTTCATCCAGAGACTATTTACATGAGTTTTTCTTTGAATCTAGCACAAATTTTCTTCATATATACAACTTCTAGATTGACTCCAGCAAATTTTCACATATCACTACCAAAATATGGTTCAGAATGCACCAAGGAAAGTAGGGTCACAACCTCAGAAAGAAACCCCCAGTTGCAGATTCAGCTTTCCACAACTCTGCAGCTTTTCATTTTTAATACTCTTTCTCTTGGTGTTCTCTCTGACTGAAGACCATCTACAGGGTAGGCTGTATCCAGGAAGCACCAAGAAGAAATTTATTGCTCTTTCTTTGCAGGCTCAAGATTGACTGCATCTTAAAGGTGTGATTCCTTTACATCACAGCATTGGTGTGTTAGCTGAGACAAAGATTTTGTACTTATATTTTTAAATATGACAAAAGAGAATCTTTTGTTCTTACTGTATTTACTGAAAAAGTAGAAAAGAAAAACTATAAGACACTTTCTACAGATTTTTCAAGTTGCAAATAATCATTCCTTCGAGAATACAAAAAGGCCTGCAAACGCTTATTTTCATGTGACCAAAGTGGTATGCGCACACGTGAAATCTCCTTATTTCCCTCTTCCTCAAGAGTTATCTCAACTTCCGAGGTCAGAGGTTTTTATTAGTACTCTATGTCCTTGAATCTGTCAGTTCCTTTTATCCTTTTGAAACTGTTTCTTGACCCAAAACCCACTTGCAATTGTATAACCAGTTTTTGTGTAGTATACCCCAAACGTTCTAAAAGGATCACTGCAAGTTTGAGGTCAGACTGGGCTAGATAGTTAATTCAAGATCAGCCTGAACTATATAACAAGACTATGTCTCAGAAAAATTCACACTTGCCCCAGGTTTAAACCTTCTGAGCTTGAATCACACTCTGAGTGAAGCCAAGGTGTTGCCCTGATATAAAAACAGAAAGATTTCAAGAAGTGGAGTAATTTAAATTTTGACATAGCAGAGTGGTTCTTCTTGATTACCAATATACATAGTACTTGTTTGAGGCAAGTTGTTACCTGTGTCTCTGCTCAGAGAACTTCTGTCATGTCCTGTTTTCTCTTGATGCAATCTAGACAAGATCACTGCAATCTATAGACTAGATTAGATAATTGTGGTGTATCTCTCTGTTTTAAAGAAAAATAAACAGATTTGTACTCCCTTATCTGAATTTAATGTGTTTCAATGTTCCCAACATTTACTTCCATGTGTGAATAGTATTAAACCACTTGTATTTTCCTATACAATTATGATAAAATTTAACTGATAAATTTTCACAGATAGAAACTAACACCAGTACTTAATACTGAGATTGAGTTATAATAAAAATCTGGTATATCCAATGTGATGTGAATGTGGAGTCTTTCTCTGAATGTCTCACCTTCTTGTGTTGTCACCTTTGTTATCATGAGGTGACAATTATATTACAATATACGACAGCTCTGTAAAGAGATGAAATAAAAAGAACGATGGACCATGGTGACACGAAATTTCATCATGGTAGTAAGAATGACAGATAATTGAATTTTTTAGTTTTCATTTCTGGAATTTTAAATTGTATATTTACAGACAGTTTGAACTGAAATGGCAGAACATGACAATTTTTGTCCTGTTTTTGTTCTGTTGATAAAAGCAAGACAGTCTGATAGGGATAGTGAGCCTCTCTATTTTAATGAAAAATATAATAATGCCCCCTCAACTGAGAAGGGATTTTTCCTCAAGGTCTCCAATATATGCTTTCCATAATTGAGACTAATAAAATGCACACACACATACAGAGCTTTTATCTATACATACTTATGATGAAATTTAATTTATAAATTTTGCATATTTACAGATTAACAGCAATATTGAATAGTGAAATAGAGTTACAATAACAATATGACTCAATCAATGCCATGAGAGTGTGGTCTTTCTCTGAATGTATGACTTTCTACTGTCCTCACCCTTGTCATAATGTGTCATCACATGGTAGTTACATGACGAGATGAAAGGAATTTAACACGGAGCAGGATGGCATGTGATATCATCATGCTACTAAGAATGACACATGATTTAAGATTTGTCAATTTTTATTTCTGTAATTATGAAATTAATAGTTTCAGACCCTGCTGGAGTTGCAGAATGTTAACTGTTGGTGAGAAAACATGACAGTACTTTATTTGAGTCTAAACCATACCTCCTGGGTGTATAGGACAAAGGTTGTGCTCCAAAACTGATGCAGCCCACACCAATTCTTTACTAACTTAAACCAGTGCCTTAGTTTCTCCTCGCTAACTTAACACACTTGTAACCAGACATATACGTGCTGCCCACTGGTGACTCTACTTTTCTGGAGTCGCAAGCGTGAGTCCATACCCATGACTTTCTTTCCTGTTTATGAGAAACCAAATTCATGAGATTTTCTTCAGAAACTTAGGAAGAAAAGTAAAATCTTGATGCCCTTGCATATTCAGGATATGACCATGTACAGATGATTGGCTTTGCTGTGTAAGATATTCTATTTAACTTTCACTTTGTGGTTGTTAGTCTTGGTCACCGTCATGTCTTGATGGAGACTCACCAAAAGCACTAGAAAAAACACACATGTGGTTGTGTTTGTGATAGTATTTCCAGACATGACCAACACGAGAGTCACTGATCTCAGTGCAGATGACCACCCAAAAGCAAAAATTAGCACCATCCAAGAGGCCTGGGCATGTGGATTAAAAATAATCGGGAAGGAGAAGATTCTGTGCAATTGGCCTTTCTTGAGCAGGTGTGATTTCTGCTGCTGCCACTATCCATGAACTTCAGACTCTGGACAGTCAGCTTTTGGACAATATTTGTCAATGACTCCGTATGCGGCTTCAAAGACTTTGTGTTTGAACTGTGGCAAAATTATTGGCTCTATTTATTTAGAGATTTCCAGCAAAAAGATAAAACATTCTTTCAAAATTGATAGAGTAATAAGATACTTCCATGACAAGGAGCACTTCAAGAAATTCATGACCATCAATCCAGTACCACAAAATATATTCTCAGGTATATCCTGGAAGAAGACAATGAAGCCAGCAATGACAATAAGTGAAATAGAATTAATATACTTGGCAGGATGAACATCTATGCAAAAGAAAATAAATAAGGAAACAGTCATAGGACTACAGTGTAATGACAGGAGTATGTAGATGTCTTTCACTAATATCTTGCAATGTCAATGGTCTCAACTCCCCAATCAAAAGACACAGATTGGTAGAATGGAAAATAAATGTATTTATGGTTTAGAATATGTGGTTTTCTTCTAGTATCTACAATTTGGGGATGGGTCTAAATCAAGATGTATTGTTATTCACACTGGTAGATAAAGAAGGCAGCCGAAACTCAGATCTTCACTGGATGCTGTCGCCAGCAGACAGCAGATAACAGTGCTGATTCTATGACTTTAAAATGCAGAATAACTCATGCTTCACCTGGAATATGGCTGTGGGAATGGGACCTGTGTCCTTTAGCCCTCTGGGTAGGAGACATGTAGCTATTCTGGGTCCTGGGTTCAAGCAATCAACCTTTCCCTGGGATGGTGTCTGACCAAGCTACCTCCAGTTATATGATAGGCATTTGTACTAAAGACACTCACCAGCTGTTTCTTGAAGAAAAACTCACTGAATGCAGAGTCCCACACTCTACCCGCCAGTCTCAACAAATGCCAATCCACTCCACTCTGCCATGTTTCTTCCTGGGGCAGCTGGGAGTTCCCAGAATTCACTTTGCCTCTGTGGACCACGAAGTGCAATGAGCTTTGAGCCAAGCAAGTCAAGAGAAAGTGCAGACAGTCTCCTTCCTTCTCTGCTTTGTATTCTCTTTCTTCAATTTCTCTGCTCCTTTTAACTCACCTCCCAGATCATTCCTGCTTCCCATGGATCTATTTCTCTGTTTTGTTCTTCTTCAAGTTGTTGTTTTCCAGAGTTTGGATTCTGAGTCTTGGAGAGATAAAGTTGCTATCCCTCACCACTTTATCACTTTTTCTCCACCCTGTCTGATCTATTTTAATATTATGTTTTTGAGATTGTGGATGTTGCCATAAACAACTCAAATTTATCCTTGTTTATGGCAGAGAACTATGCCACTCTGTATAGTTATATTCCCTTTATTCACTCATCAGTTTGACTTCTTCCTTTTCTATATGTATCCCTTTCCTGGCTTTTCCTAGATAACTGTGGCTAACATCTTCAAGAGCATATTAAAAAGAACTTGAGGTAGTATACATCTTTTTCTTCCTAATTTTTCAGTAAAAATTTTCAGTTTTTCCCATTTAATGTAATGTTGTCCATAGGATTTATAGGTGGTTTTTACTATATTGAGATAAAGCCCTTCTATACTTATTTTCTTCAAGGTTTTTTTTTTTTATCATGAATGAATAGTGGATTTTGTCAAAGACTTCTGCATCTATCACATGATGTTTTCTCAGTCTGAATTTTATTAATTTATGCTCTAATCTTTATAATTTCCTTCATTGCACTGGCTTTGGATGTGGATTGTTCATTTTTCTAGGACCTTGAAGTGCCTTGTTAGATTACTTATGTAGTATCACTGTTTTTCTCATGCAGATAGTTACAGTCATAGACTGCTCACCCCTCAGTCTTTTGTACTCAATTAGAATTTTTGTTGCCTTTGATGTCTCTAAGATGCATAAAAGCATTAAACATATGGCAGAACTTCTGAATTTCATGTTTGTGATATGATGATGGCAACACTATGAGTGATTAGAAATATTCATTTACAAATTATCAATGTCACATTGAACTAACACTATGGAGTCTGAGGCATTTATAGACCTTAGCATATTCACATATATTTCTCATCCCATCTACATTTTATGTGATTCATGAGATTTTTGGTTTTGGTGAACACCTATGCTCTTGTGTTTCATGTTTCTTTGTAAAATGGAAAAACTTGGTAGAATAGAAACAATAATGAAATGCAGTACTAATAATTATGTAATGATATAAGTGGTCAATAAATTATAACACAAAACTGAAGAAGTAAACTAAGCACAGAATTTTATTGCTCTTTAGTAAAACACAGTAAAAAGTCCTAGTAAAACCTAGGAGTTAAACTAAAAAAAAAATAGAAAATGAGAAGACACATAAGCAAGATGCAACCCCAGACTTCTACCTCACCAAAGGCAAACACCTGGGACAATGAAGTGGAACAATCTGAAAGCCACCCACCTAGACTCTTAGAAGTGGTAACAGTGGAATTAATAAAGAACATGAAGGAAGCTCTAGAAAAAATCAAAACAGATATAATTTCTCACATAACTACAGGAATGGTGACCAGAATTAAAGACATGCTTAGTGACTCTAGAGCAGATACAGATTAAAAAAAAGGGGGGGGGAGCTTGGGGAAATGATGGAAACCATGAATGCCTGACATAGGAAAGAAATGGAATCCATGAAACAGATTAAAACAGATACCCAGGAGATTAAAAATTCCATTGAAAGTATAGGCAATAGAATGAACAATGTGAAGACAGAATTTCAAATACAGAAAACAAGACTGAATTAATTATCATAAAAGGAAAGAATTCTTAGAAATCATTAGGGGCCATGAAAAACCAATCCAACGGGTGCTAGATGACATAAAGAAGAATTAGGTAAGTTTGGTCAGAGTCAATGAAAAAGCAGGAGATAATATAAGTGACATAAAAAAATCTATTCACAGAAGTAATGGCAAAAAACTTCCCTAGTAGGGAAAAAGAAGATGACATATTGATAAGTGAGGCTTATAGAATTCCAATTAGCCAGGACCAACAAAAATCTACCCCAAAGTATATAATACTCAAGATTCCAGAAATGCAACACAAGAACAGAATATTTAAAGCTGTTAAAGAAAAGAAACAAATCACCTGTAAGGAAAGCCCATCAGAATCACAGCAGGTGTCTCAACACAAACTCTCAAGTAAAGGAGACCTTGAAGTATTTCAAGCCCTAAAAGAAAACACCCTCCACCCCAGATTGATGTACCCTGCAAAATTATCTTTCAAAATTGATGGATAAGTAAGAAACTTCCATGACAAAGAACATCTGAAGAAATTTATGGCTACCAAATCAGCCCACCAAAATGTTCTGTAGGACATTCTATAAAGAAAGAACAAGGACTACAACTTCAGGAACTTCAACAGACTTATCTACATAAAAATAATCAGACAACTGTCTATAGTTTGGGATAGGGGAGAGAGGTAACAAAAGAGAAAGAACCAAGGGACAGCAGGAAAAGCCTGCATGTTTAAAACAACATCAACATTGATTTAGACATTATTTAAAACATCATACAGAAGTTATGCAAGTGTGAAAAATAGTTGAAATAATTCCATTGCCCCAGACTCTATCCACATTTCGCAAGCAATTGTGATCAAATGCATAACAGTGTACTTGGATATTAGAGGCACTGACATTTAGAATGAATCACATAAAATGTAGATGGGGTGAGAAATATACGTGAATATGCTAAGTTCTAAAAATGCCTCGGACTCCATAGTGTTAGTTCAATGTGACATTGATAATTTGTAAATGGATATTTCTAACACTGGAAAATCAGGAAAAATTAGGACAGTCCCACCAGATGTCCTAGTCAACAATGGAAAAAGGTATAATATAAAATTTCCAATAAAATTCACAGGGAGAAGAAACTAGAAAGACTAAATAAAATAACCACAACAACTAAGCCATATACAAATCAGTAAGAAGTAAGTATATTTCCTTTATTGGTGAGTTACTTGCATAAACAATTAAAAGAAAGTGTGAGAGTACTAAGAAAATAAGACCCAAGTTGTGCTCTCTTTGAAAAAAATCCATTGTACTTAGAAAAGAAGTGATAGATATAACTCATTTAAAATATTTAGAACATTATTTCAGCAAGGAAAGTAAGCTCAAATATAGAACTTTGTAATTTACTCAGAAAATTAACATAAAATTCAATTTGAAGTGCTCTCACTAAAAGAATAAAAGATTTGGGAAATAATCTGTCTAATCATTTTTAACATCTGAGAATATAAGAATGCTTAAGATAATAAGGCTTTAAATTATAAATGGATCCAATTTCTATTTGCCAACTAAAAAGTACATAAGTATTTTTAAAATATAACAAAGGTAAGACAAATTTTAAAACAGAATATAAATAAAAAGTTATACAAGAAGATACACTAGATTTATGCTCATTCAACAAAACCTGCTGAACTTACATTCATACCTCAATGAACATAACAGTTACAGTGATCACAGGATCGAGAAGGTAGTTTCCCAACAAAAACTAACAGTTCTGTATATATATTCACTAAAAAGAGTTTCAAATGACATGGGTCAGAAGCATGAAATGGAAGGGACAGTTACAGATCTACAACTATTTCTGAGCATTTGTAACCACCTCAATGATTAATTTATAGGGAAAGAAATGTATATTTGTGTAGTTAAAATGAACACTATAATGCTTTAAGTGGACTCATTGGGTATTGCATAATACTTCATCTAATAACTGCAGAGCATAGTCTTTTCAAAATTACAAGAAAGATTCATAAATCTAGGCCATATTCAAAGCATCAACAAATACGTTAGTATATCCAAAGAAAATAAATGATGTAAAGTATATTCTCACATAATGTTGGAATGAAACCAAAAGCGAAGGTAGAAGCATACTGAGAGAACTCCAAAGAATTAGAGATTGAATCTAATTTTAAATGGCACGTGTGGCAAGTGAAATGTTCAATAAAATATTAAATATTTTATAGACAATAGAAAATAGCCTGATCTTTTGTAAATGGGAAAGGAACCAAGAAGCGAAGAGAGGAGAGAGGGGAGAGAGGTAAATGGGTGTGAAAAGGCATTAAGATATGTGATGTATATGTATGTACTCCTCAGGAGGGGTGAAATCATTATGTAATGTAAATATGCACTAATAAAAATATAAATTGAAAAAATAAAGGAACCAACTAAAACTGAATGTGTATCTTATCATTTCTGCCAATACTTTTGGAGCAATTTGAATGATGAATTTATGCACTAGGAAAGCACAAAGAATTCAATATTTGAATATTCTACTTCAGAACGGTAGAGAAACAACAGCAAGATAATAAGGGAAAATAAATTAGAATCTTAATAACGCGAAAGGTGCTAGCAACTTTCATTGCTCAATATTCACATAGGATTATAGACCACAATGAGAAGTAATTATTAAAACTACAGAAACTGGCCCATCCCGGGGAAGACAGCTCCGGACTCCATCTTCGGAGCGAGGCTTGAGCTTGCAGGTCAGGCGCTCCCGGCGCGGATCTGCGTTGGCTCCGCCCCATCCCGGGGAAGACAGCTCCGGACTCCATCTTCGGAGCGAGGCTTGCGCTTGCAGGTCAGGCGCTCCCGGCGCGGATCTGCGTTGGCTCCGCCCCATCCCGGGGAAGACAGCTCCGGACTCCATCTTCGGAGCGAGGCTTGAGCTTGCAGGTCAGGCGCTCCCGGCGCGGATCTGCGTTGGCTCCGCCCCATCCCGGGGAAGACAGCTCCGGACTCCATCTTCGGAGCGAGGCTTGAGCTTGCAGG
>PVJO010032322.1:0-13330 GCA_004026905.1 Hystrix cristata
TCATTACAGCAACCACAGACATTAAGAACCTGCAGAAGAGAGAGCCCAAGACTTTGCTATGCCGTCACACACAGGCTGCTTGAGCCTGTGATCAGGGACACCCTGGCAACAACGCAGTGGCCTCCATCTCTGCCTTCCACACACTGTGATCCCAGAGCTCTGCCCCAGAGTGGAGGTTTGGGCCTGGGGACCCCCCCCCGTGGGCCTTGGGGATTGAGGGAGAGAACACTGCACAGTCAGCTTGGCTTGAGGCTCTTACCGTGTGTGGGGGGGCCTTGTTCCGGTGAGGACGTCCTGGCCTGGAGCCAAGGGGCTGGGAAGGGAGCCAGGTCTGCTGGAAGAGCTCCCCACGGACACCCCTGCCTTCGGGATGGGTGGGATCGCAATGCCTCCCAGCGACTTGCGCATCTTCTCATCATTGCAGTGCAGGAATTGCGGGGAAATCTGCACCTGGAGTGGAGGAATCTGGTCCACAGAAGCCTCCACTCTGGATGCTCAGCTCCAAGGCCCTGGCACAGGTGGGGCCAAGTGCTGGAGGTGCCCCTGGCTTCACTTTCCAGTCCCATGGGACCACCAGAGAGCTCACTATTTCCACACCACTCCAGGTGAGAAACATGACAGACCTTCTTTGTTATTATTAATATTTGCTTCTTTTGCTCTTCTCATTTCAGAAACAACCTAAAACATCAGAGCTGGGAGGACTCTCCGAAATATCTGGTCCAAACTTCTATTTTTATAGGCGGGTAAACCAAAGCCCAAGGAGGGGCAACCCACACAGCCAGTGAGGAGGGGCAGAGACCAAATTCAAACCTCAGCCCAGCTTTCTTTCCCCTCTGCCACACTCCCTAAATCAAGAGGAGGGGGCGAGTTCCAGGAGGAACTTTCGCACATTAGGACCAAAGAAAGCCTGGGGAGTGCCGACTAGGACAGGCTGCGTGCAGCCTCTGCCCCTCTGCCCAGCCACCCAGCTCTTCCAGCTCAGCTATGAAGGTTTTGGATGCTGTGGGGGGAGAGGAAATGAGGCCTCTTCCAACACCACTGCCACCCTTGAGGGCAGCGCCCAGGACACCTGCAGGGACGCTCAGGCTACAGGAGCAGGGGTTCGTAGAGGATGAAAAGACAGAGGACAGCTGCAGGCAAGACTGTGGATCTGCCTTACCTCCTGGGCAGCGGCTCTCAGTTCCTGGGGACCTTGCCCACTCCCAGGTGGCTCCAGACCCTTGTCCTTGGCTCCGCTGACCTCGGGAGTAGTGGGGATGCTCTGGATGGGAGGCATCGCCGGCCTGGGCACCCTCAGCAACCTCTGGGAGGTGGTGCGGGGGACAGTACTCCGCAGAGGGACTCCTTTGGGGCCTCCTGCAGGATCCAGAGAAGCTGCACAGGGTGGAGATGGGGGATGAGTTAGTCCCAAGAGAATGAAGAGTGGCAGCAGCGACCATGCCTAATGTTCTAGGGGAGGCTGGGTGCCAACAAGGGAAGAGGGCGGGCCCCACACCCACCAGCACACGGATGCTGCTGAGTGTCTTTCCCAGTCAAAGTCACCCATTTACAATTCAACGGCACTGTGTGTAGGGAGGGGAAAAAATAAAACCAGCTCTCAGTTAGGACTGAGGACAGCAAGTTCTGGCTCTGGATAGAAGCCGTATGACCTCGAGCGAGTCACTGTCTCTCTGACGCCGCGTGCTCCTCTGTGAAATGGGATATTTACAAAGACTTAAGGACACCACTTATAAAATGCTAAGCTAGTGCCTGGCATGGGACAGGAGCCAATCAGCTCCTTCTGTTCCCTTCCTTTGCAGTTAATCAAGTGCAGCTGTCTCAACACTTCTAATACAGCTTGAAGGACAAAGCACCCACTTCCGGCCCTTAGGGTGATACTTTACATCCCCAGTGGACATCTTCACTGCCCCCTACCCCATCCCATCCTATACACTAAGCAACCCCAGTGGGCCCCAGCAAGTCACTAGGATGCCTGCTGATCGATCCTCACAGCCTGGGGGCCCAAGGGCCCTGGCCTCAGGGTGGGTAGACAGCAGGTAGCAGGGGCCAGGGCTCACCTCGCAGAGATGCTGCCATGCCCTCTGAGAGCCTCCGTTTCTTCAGTTTGTCTTTGATCTGGGTGGTATCTCTGGCCACACTGTTGGCTTCTGACTCCAATGAGGTGACAGACAGCTGGGGGTGGGGTCCCAAAGACAGAGGTCCAAGGCTCTTGAGGTGGCCATTTCTGGTCTGCCAGCCCTTCAAGGGGGCATCCAGTGCGATGCTCCCTGGATTTCCATGTCCACTCGAGAGCTGCGACGGGTTCTCATTGCTCAGCAGGACACTTGGCACAGGCTGGACGGAGGCTGAGGGGACAGAGACATGAGCAGCTTGGCATCTGGGGCCCGGGATGGCACAAGTACTGGCAAACTCATTGCTGTTGTTTCCTTGGCACAATCAGTGTTCCGGTCCCTCCTGGGGGCAATCATTCAACAGCATCTGGGAAGTGCCTAGCCTGAGCAAGACCCGTGTCACAAGGTACTCAGGAAACAGAAAGGGGAATCAATATGCAGTGCTACACACATAGACGAGAGGCCCCCTACCCAGGACCATGTCCACCGATCTCCGGGAAAGTCAGTCAGTTCCCTTTAAACACTGATGCACACCAACCACAGACTGAGAAACTAGGTGACTGGCAACAAGTCATGCCCACAGGTAGACACAAATTCATCCAGTTACTCATTCAACCAGCATTTCATAAGCACTGAGGTGCCAAGCACCACCAGCAGAGGTGCAGAGGTGAGTCTCTGTCATTCAGGCACTTTCTATTCACTCGAGGAGCAACAGGTTCAGGATGAGGCAAGCATGAGATGCGTCGTAAGTGATAAAAGCCACATGTAGAGAGGAGGGGCCGATTGGGAAGACCTTGGTGAATTGGTGGGGTACAAGTCCAACCTCAGAGGAGCCCCAGAACCCGGAGAGGCAGGGAAAGGCACAGAGAGAGGAGCCTGAGCCTCAGCACTAGACTGCAGCTGCCTCAAAACACAAGGAAAGCTGAATTCCAGGCCAGCCGCTGGCCTAGAAGGGAGCTGGCCCAACAGAGGGCCTGCAACCAGAACCCTCAGGCCTCCATCCAGAGTAAGGGACAGAGCTCTGCTGAAAAGACAGTCTGCA
This sequence comes from Hystrix cristata, assembly GCA_004026905.1. NCBI lineage: Eukaryota > Metazoa > Chordata > Mammalia > Rodentia > Hystricidae > Hystrix > Hystrix cristata. Next base: position 3,154 of record PVJO010032322.1, read on the forward strand.
GCTGGAAGCTGGAACAGAAGGTGGTGGAGAAGCAAGGATGGAGCCGAGAAAAGCATCACAGCAGGGCTGTTGTACTAGCAGTGCCCATCTCCTGCCACCCAGTGCCTGATGCCCTCCCAGGCCCTGAGACACAGACCCCACAGAGCACAGTCCCTGTCATCCTGGGGCTTGTGGGGCTCCCCCAGGTTACTTGACAATACTCTGGGCATCCATCCCAACACCTTCATTTCCCCTGCCAGCCTGAACCCCAAACTCTGTCTTGTGGCAGGCTTCCCCTTTCAGGAGGAACCTCCTAACAGTTGTCAGAGTCCCCAAAGGGGACTGTTGCCAGGCCACCAGGCCAGGATGTCCCTTCTCACCTGGGCTGCAAGCTGGCAGAGTGGAGCTGATGTTTCCAGGCAGGGGCACACGGGGCCCAGTACTGGTCCTAGGGACACTCCCACAGTACACAGCCATTGGAGCCAGAACTTCAGCTGGGGACAGGAGAACCACACTTTAGAGTCCTCTAAGGCCAGGATGGGGCACAAACTGAGAACACCAGTATCAATGCCTGAGTATTCTCCCTTTGGAGTCTCTGCTCAAAGCTTCTAGGGCACGAGATGGCCCTGGCCCATGGGTTGGGGTGCTGGCCAGCCCGTTGGCCTAGTCTCCTTCCCTCTACCACTCCACCTGCTGGCTCCCCTTCTACCCCCCAGCCTTGTCCAAACCCTTGGCCAGCCCTTTACTGTCCCCTTCATGAGGTCCCCTCAACCCTCCCTCCAACAACACTGACCCCTACCGTGCACCACCATGGCCTCTGTCACCACGCATCTCATCTCACCACTCTCCCTGGGCCACCTCCTCATTGCCACCTGCTTCAGATAACACCCTAACCAGGGAGCCTGGCTGCCACTGGTTGCAAAAGCATCCCATTACCCAGCCACCCCTGGGAAGTTCCTCATCAGCACATCCTATAGGTCTTCCATCTTCCCTCCAAGCTCTGCCCGCTCCTCCAATGGCATCCTGCATCCCCCTGCAGACATTCATTTATGCCTGCTCTGTGCAGGGACTCAGAACTTCCATGCCCAGACATATAGGCCCAGCAAAGCTGATGCAGGCCCCATGGAGACTCAAAGGCTGGTGGAGGAGGCAGTGATACGTTAGCAATAGCAGTGTGGGGCCTGGGAGCCCTAGCCAGGGCCAGGACAGTGAAGGGTTCCCCGAGGGAGGGACATCTGGGCTCAGACCAGAGCAGAAGCCAGGCAAGTGGCAGGGCAGCTCAGCTAAGGCCTCGCTCCTTTAAGAAGCCTCCAGCTCCTGTGTCCCCACACCCAGTCACACCTCCCCCTGGTACTCTCCTCCCCAGCTTCTCCCTCCATCCTGCCCTGTGGCTTCCTCAGTACCCAGTCAGTAGACACCTACATGTTGGTCCTGCTCCCTCATGGCACCGCCCCTCCCAGGGCACCTTAGGACCACCCATGGGACCCTAACGTACCACCTGGAGAAGCCCACACACAGGTGGGAGTCCAGCCCATCCACCTCCAGGCTGAAAGGCCCTGGGACCAGCACTCCGGAGTGTGGGTTCCCGTTTCTGTCACTGTGTGACCTCGAGCAAATAAGCTAACCTGAGTCTCAGTTCCCATGTCAGTAAAGCAAAGCAGTTGAACACGGGGTTCAAACAACAACATCCTCATTCTACTTCTAGATTGGGAGATTTTTCTTGAGCCTTCAGCATCTCTCACTTCTCCACTACAGTGTAATGTTGGCGGGGTCTGATGTGGTCCTCGATTCTGTGGTTGGTTTCATAGGAATACATCAGAGCCCAGAGTAGCCTTCTGAGCATGGGGCCCTGTCCCCAAGCTGCCCTGCTCTGGGTATCCTGGCTCTCTACCTTCCTTGCAAAGGCCATCTGGTTCCCTTCCTGGGTCCTGCAGCATTAAACAACTCTGACCTCACAAGCATCCAGTCTACCTGGGGCAGGGGCAATCCCCTTATTTTCCAAAGGAAACCAAAGCTCAGAGCTGATTCCCCAAAGGCAGAACCAGGACTGGACCCCCATCCCCTGCATTGAGTTCTTGCTCCCCTGCCTGCCAGTTAAGAAAACAGGTCATCTGCCCTTGGCAAAGGCCCAGTTCACACCACCTGCCCGGCCACAGGGCAGTGTCAGCCCTCAAGGAGCCAGCTCACTCTGCCTCAGAGTCAAGGCAAAGCTCAGGTGGGTCCCCAGGACAGCCTGAGCTCTGTATGTCTGAGAGCCATCCAGACAGCCTGGTAGGCAGGAGGCCCAGGGTCCCCATGGCAAGAAGGAACAGAGTGAAAAGGCATAGCCCCCTGGCCACGTCTTCTAGGCAGAGAATCCACAGGAGGCCCCACTCCTGTAAAACACTAGGGAGTGGGCCCCCTTTGTGCCCCTTACCTGAGGGGACATCATCACGGGTGCCCATGCCCGGGAGAGAGAAGGTGCCCACGAGTCTGTCTAGAGGCAGCAGCTATGCCTGGTCCCTGAGCAGGGCCTCGGAGGTCGAAAGGGCTCTGACCTGTGACATCCAGGGACCTGGGGGACGAAAGAGCAGCAAACACTTTAAACCACCGCACAGAAAGCTCACAGGAACCAATGGAGCACTGCAGTGAGAAAGCTGCCTTGGTGCCCAAGGACACAGACCTTTCCTGATGCTCAGACTGTCTCAGACACCACAACCTTTTATGTCCTAGGCCACGTGCCCTTTCATAATGCAAATGTGCTACTGAAGTAAGCACTGTCCTTTCCTAATAAAGAGTGTCCACAAAAACTAACCAGCCTGTTTTCCATTGTCACTTGGACATGGACACCTTTAGGGGTCTTGGGGAAGGTGGGGCTCCGAACACTTTTTTATCAGTTCCTATTTTCTTCAAAAGCCCTTCACTCCGCCAGCCTCTCTGAAAGCTGGTGGTGAACGCTGCGCTCCTGGGCTCGTCACACGAGTGTTTCTCGGGGTCTCCCCAGAAAGGGGAGAAGAGTATCCTCCAAAGACTCATGCATGGAGGGCTTGTCTCCCATAGCAGCAGTGCTCAGAGGTGAGGCCTAGAGAGGTGATTGGATCAGGAGGGCACTGCCCTTGTCAGTGGGCTGATCCATCGGTGAGTTCCCAGCTGAGTAGCTCTCAGGAGGCCCGCCAGGAGGAAGCACGTCACTGGGGGTGTGCCCTTGAAGGTTACGTCTCATGCCCAGCCTCCGTATGCTTTCAGTGTCAGCCATGAGCTCTTGCCCTTGACCTGACTCCATTTTCCTGTTACGCAGGTTTCTGCGATTTCACACAATTTTATGAATTCTTCGCTGCAGTAAGGGTGATGGAACGGGGAGGTGGATAACCAAGGCTGATCAGTGGTAAAATTAGGGTAAAAGCAGGCCAGCCACACCACCAATTTCTACACAGACCAAAGCTGCCTGGGGATACCACCTAGAGACCAGTCAGGATACTGTGTCAACTCCTTCTTGTTGAGCAACAAATCCCAACTCGGGAACTGAGAAACCTGTCTTTGCCTGAAAGTCAGGCTGGCCGGGCCCCCACCTGGCCACAGAAGACAGAGCAGCACCTAGCAACCTTCTGGCCAAACAGGCTGCCCCAGCCCAGCCTGATCCTGGCCCAGTCTCTGCACTTAGCGCCTCAAGCCACTTGGGTTCTCTGACTGAAGAGAATTGTCTGCAGGCAGCCTGCTGTCTGGTGAATAAAGGAATAAAAAGGCTTCAGCTGCATGCTAGCAAAAGCAGCTGTCAATGTCTGCGAGACCCAGTGCCACCCCCAAGCAAGGTGCCAGAAGATTCTATTCCACAGGAACCAACGCCTGGCCCAACCAGCTAGAGAAGAGGCCACATGATCAGCAAGGCCACCAGCTTCTCAATGAGGCCCAGCAAGAATGTTCCATGGTGAATCAAAGCTAATAAGCTGGAATCCAGGGCTTTGGAGGCAGTGAGAGTAGTGGGTCCTACCTGCCACCCATAGTTCTGACCACAGCTATGGGTGACCACAGCTCTGATCATATACTTCCTGTGAAAATTACAGGAGAAGAGCAATATTCAGGGTTGGGGGTATGGCCCAGTACTCCCTCCCTAGAAGGCTAAAGACACAATCTTGAGTTGCTTAAAGATGCAGAGTGTATAGGACTCCACAGCCATCGATACTGCAATACTACAATGGGCCTTCTAAACAAGCTGCCCCCGCCTACAGCTTTCTCAGAGTCAGAGGGTCAACAGGCCAAGGTGGCCCCAGTTCCCCATGTCTTTGGGGACACCATCAGTACAGAAAGCCACTCCAGTACTTGCCAAAGCGCCTCACCAAGCAGACTCCTTCCGGGTGCCTGCTGGGTGCAACTCTGATCCCTCAGGCCCTACGGCAGTGGTGGCAAACCTATGGCCACGTGTTACAGCGGGCTGTTTGTGTCAATGAAAGCTCTAAAAAGTTCTCCATTGGTGGCCTATGGGGTCCACAGGGCAGGATGTCCTAGGAACTGGCCCATGGGGAGGTGGCCGGGTCGGAAGGCACACACATGAGCGAGGCCATGAAGCAGAGGTTTTAAAGCAGAGACAAGGTGGAGATCTTAGAACTCCAGACAGCTGCTCTGGACCTGGCTCTGTAGGCTCAAAGATCAAGCTACAGACAGGGACAAAGGGACAGAGGGGAGGGGGACAGATGGAGAGAGGGACAGAGGAGCAGGAGGGGAGAGAGGGAAAGGGAGGTCAAAAGCCTAAGCACAATGAGGGGCTGAGGGAGCAGAGGCCGGAGGAAAAGAGGTACCCACAACTTAGGAGAGTGTGGGGGAAGGCAGACCAGCCCAGAGGACTCCAGCATAGGACTCCACTTAGATGAAGTTCCAGGGCAGCAAAATGAGCCCGGGTGCTTAGACATGCATACATGCATAGAAACCTGCAGAAAATCAAGGAGGAATTAGGAGAGTGAGCCATCCTAGGGGGAAGGGAAGTGTCTCGGACCAGGGCAAGGATGGGGCCCATGGGGGTAGGCTTGGGGATCTGCCAGTGTGTCTGTGTCTTGACCTGGGTGCTGGCCACACAGTTACTTCATAGTTATTCCTTAAGCTGCCCATGCACCTTATACAGTTCATTCTCTGCCTGCAAGGAGCGAGGCGATGGGAGGCACAGTGGCCTCTGGAGGCAGCCCTCTCCAGAGCACAGGCCTATGTCTCTCTGTCCCTCATCCTCCATGATATTCTCTTTTCAAATCTGCTACCTGGGCTCCAGGGTGGAAATGAAGCCAATCCTGGAGTCTCCCAGGGTTGGAGAACAGCAATGTGGGGCTCCCCAGCTAAGGAGGGAACCAATCATGGGTCTCTCATATCACCACCTGTTTGCCAGCCACCTTCACTGATATGCTGACAGAAACAGCCCAGACCTCCCCACAGGGTCCTGAGGCAGTATCAGCCCCGCTGGGTCCCCCACCAATGTGGCCTCTTCCCAAAGAGGTAGCTGGCTAAAATCCACTCAGGAAAGGAACAGGATAATCTCCACCGGGTTAATCACAGCATTGACAGTAAGTCCCACTTAGCACAGGGGCTAACACTCCACTTGGCCTCCTTCCTGTCTCTGCCCGCACAGCCCTCTGAGAGAGGCGTTATTGAACCCCTGCTTTACAGACGGGAACCTGAGGCTCAGAGACAAGAAGCCCAAGTCCACACAGCAGACAGTAATACAGGTCAGTGACAGAATTCAAACCCAGACAGAGCCCCTCCAAGGCCTGCACCTTAGCCAGATATGCTGACCCCAAGCATGACGCCCTGCTCGGCACTCCCAGGGCCCCATGACTCAGGCGGGATTTACCTCCAACAGAGAGCACTGCGCACTGGTGGGGGCCATGAGCTGAGAAGAGGACAGCCCAGGGCAGCCTGACTGTTCTCAGCTTGCAGCACCCAGAGAGCAGCGTGTCCAACCTTTTCCTTTAGAGCTGACACACAAAGCCCAGAGAGGGGCAGGGGCTCCCCACAGTCACACAGCCTCCAAGTCATGACATGATGACTTTCCTCTCATGGAACCCTTTGTTTGTCCCTCCTTCCCTCCAAGGGCCTTAGCGGTCCTGACTGCCCTCCCATTCTCTCTCCCCCACCCCCAACAGCCGGGGGCACACACCGTCTCTCACCTCTCTGTCCAGAGGCCAAAACCCTGTCACCAGAGGAATCCAGGATCCTTAATCTCTGCAGAGACAGTGCTACTGCCAGATCCCAGGAGGGCAGACCAGGACCCCGACCTGCCCTGCCCTGGGCCTTGGCCAGACGCACGGCCCTGGGCCACGGCTTCCTGTCCAGAAGGTGCTGGGTAGCCACGTCGTCGTCAGTGGCTGGCGCACTCCTACTCCCTGCAAGGCTGCCTTGAATAAACACAGCTGCATAGCAACAGCTCTCAGAAGGAGCCAGCTCCCGCGTGTGGAGAGATGAGCAGGAGGCTTTTCCCCTCGGTCTCCTTTCCCCTGTGGCTCCCTTGGGCTCTGGGCACTCCCAAGTGGCTGACTTGGCACCTGGGCCACGGACACCACAGGGAGCCCTGGGCACAGTGTGGTGACCACAGTAAGTGCAGACCGGCTTGGGGCAGGGGCTGTGGGCAAGTGAAACCCAATTGTTCAGTTTGACCTCTGGGCCCAAGGTGGTTCTGCTCCCAGACTCCTTCTAGAGGTGGAAATGCAGAGGGGCTGAGCAGCCAGGCAGAGCTGGGTCCAGCACCATGCCCTCTGGCCAGTATCGAACCTTTCTCAGCCTCCATTTCTTTGGCTATAAAGTGGGCATAATAATAACACTGACTACACAGGGTTGCTGTCAGCATCGAATGTGTCCTTGGGACAACTTTGTGCTTTGTCCAGCACATAGGAGGTCATCCACGACTTCTCTACAAATACTTGCCTAGCAGAAAGCCTCCTCCCCAGCCGGATTCCTCTGCCCAGCTTTCGGAAAACACAAAGCCTGGCAGCCTGTGTGCTTCCTCCCTGAGCCCCAGCCTTGGCCTGAAACCCTGGGCTGCATGGTCCCGTCAGAAGCCTCCCACTCCTCACCCTACACCCTCCAAACCCTCACCCTCCAAAGGGCACAGAGGGGCCACGATGATTGCACACGGCCTTTGGAGGCACTGGCCCACAGGCTTTCCCAGGCAGCTCCTCGGAGTCCTTCACAGAGGAACTGGCAGGCAGGAGGCACGCAGGGCAGGGCGGGCTGGGCTGCACTGTTGGCAACTCTGGGGGCTGACGGCCAAAGGGCCCACGCCCTGCACGGTGCCCTCCTGGGCTCCCTCCAGTCCTGAGACGCCACTGAGGCCAGACCCCGGGTCCTCCCCAGGCCCTGAAGGAGGACCCAGGAGCCAGATCCACCTCCAGGGCCCCAGCCTGCCCGAGGGCACCGCGGACTCCCACTCCTGAGCTCCCTGCAGCGGGGCCTGGCGGGGAGGCGCCTTCCCCGACCCCGGACAGGGGCCTGTGGGGAGAGATCCCTGTGTGCGGCTGGATTTTCCCGTCAGACAGGGATGAAAAACCCTCAGTCACAGATGGGGACACGGAGGCCTGGCAAGTCGAGAAGCGGGAAGGGACGGGAACGGGACGGTGCCCTCCAGCTCTGCCGGGAAGGACGTGCGCGCACCTCCCCACACCCACCTCCCCTCCCCCCACCGAGCTCCCGGAGAGCCGCGGATCCCGGCCACGCCCGCGCTGGGCCGCAGCTCGGCCCGGGAGCCCCCAGCCGGCCTGCCGGGTTCGCTCAGAGTCCGCCCCGGGACGGTGGCGCGCCAGGCTGCCCCGAGGGCCGCCTGGTGCGGGACACGCGGGGAGAGCACGGGCTGCGCGCAAGAACCTGCGCCAGCCAGAGGCCCCCGCCCCACCCCGCTCGGGCCGGAGGTGCGCGGACAAGGGGCGGGGCTCTCGGGGTCAGCAGGTGGCGCGGGTTTGGGCGACCCCGGCACAGGGAGAGGCTGCGGCGGGAGAGTCACGTCTGAGCCCAGCCGGCCGACTTAGCAACGCAGCGAGACCCTCTCTCGAAAAATAATAGGGCTGGGGGTGCAGCTCACGTGGAAAGCCCTGGGGTTCAGCCCCCAGTACCACAAAATTAAAAAAGAAAAGAAAAGAAAAGAAAGAAAGGAGGGAGGGAGGGAGGAAGGGAGGGAGGGAGGGAGGAAGGAAGGAAGGAAGGAAGGAAGGAAGGAAGGAAGGAAGGAAGGAAGGAAAGAAAAAAGAAAGGAGGCACTCAGCATACCCAGGCGTTCACCCAGGCTCTGGTTCACTCTGTGGCTGTGGCCGTGACAGTGAGCTGACAAGGGCCTGAACCCTACAGGGAAGGAAGCGGCTAGCCAGAGAGGAAGATGGGTGCCACTCCTGGCACTGGGGGAGTCTGAGATGGATGGGAGAGGCCGCAGGAGGCGGGGAGCCAGGCTGGACCAGAGGTTTCCAGGTCCTCTCACCACCTCTGTCCAATTCCTTCAACCCCTAGGTCCCGGGAATTTCTATGATTTCTTGTACTATTGGAAAGAAATATTTCCAGACATTTTTCTTCCTCTTTCTGGTACTGGGATCAAACCCAGGGGCATTGTAGAATGAGCTATATCACCCCGACGCACCCCCATGTTTTAAAAAATTTTGAGACGGTCTCGCTAAGTTGCACCCGGGCTGACCTCGAGCTTGCCATTCTCCTGCCTCAGCCTCCTGAGCAGCTGAGGTTACGGGCATGTGCCAGACTTCTCTTCCTTCTTAAAGAAAGAAGCTTAAAAAAAGAAAGAAAGAAAGAAGCTTCAAGCCTCACAAAGCCTGGGTGGACCCCCAGAGGGAGTGGGCACACCTCAGAAGAGGCTTCTCCAGCAGGTAGGCGAGGAAGGGCGGCTCCAAAGGATGCCAGGTGATGGAGTCTGCAGGGCACAGAACAGGGAGGGGCCCGCAGGAAAGGAGCAAGGGGGCAGGACCATGTCCCAAGGACCTGCCTGGCCACCTGAAAGCTCTGGCAGCACTCAGTAGCCCCACCTGCACTCAGGTGTGTTCCACACTCCCACACACATCCAGTCTCCCTGATGACTCCCAACCCACCTTTCAGGACAGAGCATGTTATGGCTGAATTCTGTGCCCCCCAAAAATGTGATGTTAAAGCCCTAGCTTCTCATATCTCAGGATGTGACCTTATTTGGAAATATGGCCAGGTAATACCAAGGGCTCCCCAGAGGTTCTGTGGGCTGGAGACCCCAGTCTTGGTCCTCTCACCACCCTGCTACTGCTCTGCTGGGAGCTCTGTGGGCTGCAGCGTCAGGTCCTCCTGCCTTCTGCTTTCCTTTGGGCTTGGCCATTGGAGGAGCAGAGGAGGCAACACTTCTGTTCCCCGGCTTCTTTGCCCTGCCATGCCCACCGTTCCTGTCATCACGCCTGACTCCACATCTGTGACCCACACCATTCTGTGAGCTCCCTGGGAACAAGGACCAGGATCGACTCATTCCCACACACCCAGCTCAGGGCACAAGACCTGACCAGCCCCAGCACCTTCAAACACATTCCTGGAACAAATGAACGAAACTGCCTAATGGCTGGTGCAAAATCACAAGCTCTGCAAAGCAGCGGATGAGTAGCCCCCACCAGATCCCCATGGCACAGACTCACCCACCTGGGTCTCGGGAACCTTTCCATGCTGGTGAATTTGGTCAGGGGGAAATGATCTCATTTTGACCCTGATCCCTCAATAAAATTGTCACCGAGGGTCCTCTTGGTGCTTGCTAATTTGTAGAGTGAAGACACTGCCCGTGTGACCTTTATAGACAGACTGAGCACTCTCCCACTGCAAGCCCCCTGGTCCTCCTGCCTAGGATGCTCGAGTGGCCTTCTAACCCCACAGCTGGGCTCACTGAAGAGCCTTTTCCTCCCCCAGGCTCCGGTGGAGCCAGATGCTCCTGTGGCCTGTGCTCATGCTCTTCCCTCCACCGGGAAAGCCTTTCCTACACCCCTTCTTACCCCTCATGTGCACATATCAGCCCTGGCTCACTCGCTGCCTAAGGAAACAGCCTCTGCTACTCTGGCTCCTGTTTCACAAGTCTACCTCCTCGCCCCGCCCAGCCAGTCACACACACCTAAATGTGAGCTCCTGGGGCTGGTGGGAGCCTCCTCGTGGTAGGAGCTCCAGCACGCGTTCTTTCTCTAGAAGCCAGCACCAGCCAGGCCCACAGTGGACGAGGGCGCGTGTGCAGGGAGTGGCTCGCACTCAAGCT